>CAJQUW010010844.1:0-39490 GCA_907163375.1 Prostheceraeus crozeri
AAATTTTCAACTTTTTAGCACTACTTATGAAATTTTATAAGTAGTCCATCACTTAGGGCAGGTCAATAGCGACCGAACCTTTTTTGAATCAAGTCAAACGGACTTGTAGAAGCAAAGTTACGAGCCTTTAAAGTTTTGGAGTCTTTTATGGCCTGGAGACGAAGGCCATCTCCTGGCGAACCTCTAAGTCTGACCAGTGGCGGACGCAGAAATTTCTGGTAGAGGGGGATGATTGGTGTTGTACTCAAGCAGTCAAACAGGTGCCTGAATGCTCTAGTTGAATAAATCCGTAGATTCAAATTCAGGCACGGCATTATGCTCTACAATTCAACAGTCATAAGTTACATCTTCTTTTCAAATAAGCTTATTAGTTGACAACAATTTGTTATAGCATTGATAGTCTTTTGTTATCAGCAATGATTTCAGCCTATTTTCCTAGAATCATTGAGAAATCTCATTAAGGCAAGAAATTTGACTGTAATATTCATGGGGCCTAAGGCTAAATTTGTAATTGTGTAGTCTTTATAAATCCATTCCTTTAAAATGCAATATAAGTTAGTGATAACGCAATAATGTTTTCATATGACGATTACTTGTGGCTTATTAAAGCAGCTATAGCTTACATGTATATACATACTATGTAATTTAATTTTTACTGATTTTTCTTAGGAATTTTATAAATCTGATGTGAAGAGCAAATTACTCGTCATTTTTTGTGTATTCTTGTGGAAAATCAACGCTGAACAAAATAGTTGAGAAAATTGGCTGTGAGACTTGCTGCTGTACGTGTAACCTCAGCGACTTCTCAAAAGTAACTGGAAATACAAGTTCAAATTTTACCCCTAACTTAACTACTTCCGAGATGAGACGCGCTACTGACTCATGGCCGGAGCTGCTGGCGAATCGATCGCAACTTTAAACTTCCGTCTCCACTCTCAGGTCGGTCCTTCTCAGATGGCATCCGATCAGGGTACCTGCTAGCTTCTCAGACTGTCTAGAAGTTGTTGCTCTCGACACTGCACCCAGACAGGTCATCCGGACGAAGTAGGGGAAGAGTTCTAAACTTGCTATTAAAACATACAGTAAGTGGTGGCCAGCTGTCACTGGGGTCATCCTACTTCTCATGGCCAAGTCGGTGGCACACTAAGCCCTTGAGTTATTCTTCCTCCGGCGAAGCTTTGATAGCGGAGCTCTTCCGCTTTGCCACCAAAGAGGAACACCCAAGCAGTTACCCGGGGCCGAGGTCCCTCACGCCGGAGTTAGTCGAATCTGCTGTCAGAAACGACGCAGCGACAGGGCTTCTACTGCCGCTGAGGGGGTTACCCCATACTGTATTGTACCACCGACCTTGAATGTGAATGCATCATGCATCATTTTCATCTTCAAAATTTGAATGCTTACTTCTTTACATCAAAATAACCAATGATGAAGGACAGATAGGGATGAAAGTTTGCACGAAAAGTAGCAGCAGTAATTCAACTTGGCTCTCCTCTCAGTTGACATCGTTTATAAAGCTATCAAGAACGAATAGTGCGAGAATGTGCAAATCATGCGTTCTCATTGGAAATTCAGGAACAAGTGGATAGCTCGTACTCGCCACTCGCCGCTCGCGTAATTCGGTTGGTCGTCAGGTCCAGAATCACTTATTCAACCTAAACGAAATCTTGCCGGAGTTGATAGGAATAACATCTGCAAATTACATAATTCAAGTGGAACTTCTAAAATCGGCATTAAACAGGTCACCTGCGCCTTGTGCGTCAGAGATGCTACAGTTTAATGTAAGCAAACTTCTGCAGAGACCTCTTCATTCCTTGGTTAGAGGTTCTCGCCTTTCCTTAATTCATGTCTCCATGCTGATAAGAAATCCAGATGTTTATTATATAATCACAAGAGAAATTGGGCCAAATATGTTCCAGACTACGATCATTACTTGTACTTTTAATGAACTAATTGCCAAAATGTATTGCTTACATTTACAACCCACAATCAAGTTTGAGCTGGTGGGGGGGGATGCATCCCGGCATCCCCCCCCTTGGGTCCGCCACTGAGTCTGACGCCTTAGCTGATATCAGCAATGAAATTTTCTAAGTCGGTTTCTTACAGAAACTTGGAATTTGGAATGTCCGAAGCTATCATCGGAGCTCAGAGAGACGACCTACCTCTGACAGTCGTTCTCCTCTAAATGACAAGTCTCCGTTGGTTCCCAGCTTATATAGTGTGTGGCGATCAGCTGATGACGTAATACCCATCATCCAAACACTAAAAATCCCGTCTATCTCCGGTTCTAGTGCTCCGATTGAGCTGGAAATACACCATTTCCATGTAGAATTTGACGCTGAATCCGAATCTGGCCTCCGTTTTCCCATCCGATGCTTCGTTTTGGCTCTACAGTAGGCAGCCATCGCAAAAATTCTAACTCTGTCGTTTTTTCCGAAAAATGTTGAAAATTTTTCTCGCCGATGACTTGAAACTCTCCGATTGACATGAAACTCACCATATAGATAAAGAATCTGACGCTGATTCCAAATCTGAAATCCGTTTTCCCATCCGATGCTTCGTTTTGAAGCTAGAGCCCAAAACGTCCCAAATTCTAACTCTGTCGTTTTTCACCAATGTCCGAAAATCTTAAATGGCATCTCACATCTAAACGAAGACAGATAGGAACAAGCCGATTCTTTCACTGAATTTGTCTCACTCTTAGCTTTAAAACGAGCTATCGCACGACAAAATCCGTCCACTGGAAGCCAAAATCGAAGCAAGCTGTCCAGAGGGGGGGGGACGTCAGTGAAAATTTTTTCTCTCCGATTGAGCTGGAAATACACCATTTCCATGTAGACTTTGACGCTGAATCCGAATCTGGCCTCCGTTTTCCCATCCGATGCTTCGTTTTGGCTCTACAGTAGGCAGCCATCGCAAAAATTCTAACTCTGTCGTTTTTTCGAAAAATGTTGAAAATTTTTTCTCTCCGATTGACTTGAAACTCACCATACAGATAAAGAATTTCACGCTGATTCCAAATCTGAAATCCGTTTTCCCATCCGATGCTTCGTTTTGAAGCTAGAGCCCAAAACGTCCCAAATTCTAACTCTGTCGTTTTTCGCCAATGTCCCAAAATCTTAAATGGCGTCTCACACCTAAACGAAGACAGATAGGAACAAGCCGATTCTTTCACTGAACTTGTCTTACTCTTAGCTTTCAAACGAGCTATCGCACGACAAAATCCGTCCACTGGAAGCCAAAATCGAAGCAAGCTGTCCAGAGGGGGGGGGACGTCAGCGAAATTTCAGAATTTGATGAAAAATGTTTTGGTGACGGTCCCAGGTCGAAATTCCACACTTTGGAAAATTTTCAAATTTTTACCCATACAAAGTCACTCTGACACTTAGGATTTTTTCAGGTAAGCGAGCTCCGACCTAAAATCTTGTAACCGCTCTAACTTTTGAACGAAGACAGATAGGAACAAGCCGATTGTTTCACTGAATTTGTCTCACTCTTAGCTTTCAAACGAGCTATCGCACGACAAAATCCGTCCACTGGAAGCCAAAATCGAAGCAAGCTGTCCAGAGGGGGGGGGGACGTCAGCCGAAAATTTTTCTCTCCGATTTCGCTGGAAACATCCTTCCTAACCCAAAATTTCACGTAGATTCCGAATCTGGCCTCCGTTTTCTCATCCGATGCTTCGTTTTGGCTCTACAGTAGGCAGCCATCGCAAAAATTCTAACTCTGTCGTTTTTTCGAAAAATGTTGAAAATTTTTTCTCTCCGATTGACTTGAAACTCACCATACAGATAAAGAATTTCACGCTGATTCCAAATCTGAAATCCGTTTTCCCATCCGATGCTTCGTTTTGAAGCTAGAGCCCAAAACGTCCCAAATTCTAACTCTGTCGTTTTTCGCCAATGTCCCAAAATCTTAAATGGCGTCTCACACCTAAACGAAGACAGATAGGAACAAGCCGATTCTTTCACTGAACTTGTCTTACTCTTAGCTTTCAAACGAGCTATCGCACGACAAAATCCGTCCACTGGAAGCCAAAATCGAAGCAAGCTGTCCAGAGGGGGGGGGGGACGTCAGCGAAATTTCAGAATTTGATGAAAAATGTTTTGGTGACGGTCCCAGGTCGAAATTCCACACTTTGGAAAATTTTCAAATTTTTACCCATACAAAGTCACTCTGACACTTAGGATTTTTTCAGGTAAGCGAGCTCCGACCTAAAATCTTGTAACCGCTCTAACTTTTGAACGAAGACAGATAGGAACAAGCCGATTGTTTCACTGAATTTGTCTCACTCTTAGCTTTCAAACGAGCTATCGCACGACAAAATCCGTCCACTGGAAGCCAAAATCGAAGCAAGCTGTCCAGAGGGGGGGGGACGTCAGCCGAAAATTTTTTCTCTCCGATTTCGCTGGAAACATCCTTCCTAACCCAAAATTTCACGTAGATTCCGAATCTGGCCTCCGTTTTCTCATCCGATGCTTCGTTTGGGCGCTACACACCAAAACATCCCAAATTCTAACTCTGTCGTTTTTTCGAAAAATGTTGAAAATTTTTTCTCTCCGATTGACTTGAAACTCACCATACAGATAAAGAATTTCACGCTGATTCCAAATCTGAAATCCGTTTTCCCATCCGATGCTTCGTTTTGAAGCTAGAGCCCAAAACGTCCCAAATTCTAACTCTGTCGTTTTTCGCCAATGTCCCAAAATCTTAAATGGCGTCTCACACCTAAACGAAGACAGATAGGAACAAGCCGATTCTTTCACTGAACTTGTCTTACTCTTAGCTTTCAAACGAGCTATCGCACGACAAAATCCGTCCACTGGAAGCCAAAATCGAAGCAAGCTGTCCAGAGGGGGGGGGGACGTCAGCCGAAAATTTTTTCTCTCCGATTTCGCTGGAAACATCCTTCCTAACCCAAAATTTCACGTAGATTCCGAATCTGGCCTCCGTTTTCTCATCCGATGCTTCGTTTGGGCGCTACACACCAAAACGTCCCAAATTCTAACTCTGTTAAAATTTTGAAGAAAAATTTTTTCTCGCCAATTGCCTTGAAACTCACCCTACCGATGCAGAATTTTACGCTGAATCCGAATCTGGCAGCCATTTCACCATCCACGACAACCTAGACGGTCGCCCACGTCAACCTAGACGGTCGCCCACGTCAACCTAGGCGGTCGGCCACGTCAACCTAGGCGGTCGGTCACGTCAACCCATACGAGACCAACACATCCGAGTCTCACACTCTGTCGTTCCAGAGGGGGGGGGGAGTCAGCGAACATGTTGTGAACCCACCTGGCCGGCACACCACGACAGACTCTGTCGTTCCAGAGGGGGGGGGGACTCAGACCCGAAGCACCACGGCGGCCGACCACGACACTCTGCCGTTCCAGAGGGGGGGGGGGGAGTCAGCGATGGCGGCCATCTTGCGCTATCTGGTGTTTGTCACTTCCTTACTACTACTGGGTCCAAACAGTTCCCGAAAAAGTTTTGCCGAATCAGGTGATGTGAAAATCTTGACGTTGCAAAACGTTTCATTGAACTGATCCCTTCATTGATTAAATATTGCTCCAAAGTCCATCCGAAAAAGGAAAGCTATTGAATTGAATGAGGCAAGGGAGAAGGAGAAAGAAGCGGAAATTTCATACTTATGTGCACAACGGAAGCGCCGACTATTGGAAGACTTTTGGATTGATTAGTTTTTTTTTGCTATGTTGGACTCAGTCTATTGTTTCTATCCTGATGTTTTTAAAAGAAATAAAAAGTTATCTCCTTGAATATGCACACTAATATTCTTAGTTTTAATCTGCTTCTAGAAATCTAAAACACAAACCCTATTATTATCTCCCTTGATTTTTATAGCCGTGAATTATGTTGTATTTAGAGATTATTGAGTGACCAAAAATACCATTTATTTGTGAAATGATGGCTTCAAAACAGCATCGAATGCACTTATATTATTATGTGTGCAGTGAGTATACAAGATATTTCTGAAGAACTATCTTTCCACTGTAAAGATCTCAGTACTGCATTTCTTTGAGCAGTTGCTGCGGGTAGTGTTTTTGAATGATTTTGACTCAACCAACTGTCGCTTGCCGGGCAAGTAGGCCTGAAATAGTGGTACGTGAATTTTTTGTCATGTACGTGAATTGTACGTGAATTTTTTTCTCAGATAGGGTGGACACCCTGGTAATAGATCAAAAATATTAAAGTTAACTCATGAAGTCAGGCTTCATGCCAAGCTCATGGTAAATATTATTTGAAATGATGTTTGTCTACTTCCACAGGTTCGTGATTTGTCCGCTGGATACATTCTTGGCCTTCTGACCTATCTGATCGTTGGTTGCGTCTTCTATATCGGATTTCCTCTCCCCAAAATTTGCATTGAAGATGTAAGCTCATCACATGACATGTTTCCGTTCTCAATAGACGAAATGGAGGATAGATCTTAGTTGTGTGCCATTTGATAAATGTAATGTTTAAATTCAAAGTTAATCATATCGATGTATTTCAGCACCTCTGCTGTCATGACTGCGCTGCCACATTCAACTGCATGACATATTTGTATTAGCTTTTATGCTTGTAGAATATGATACTCGTGTAATTCCTAGTTAACTAGGCTCTTGAATTTGCAATCCGAAAGTTGGATATGAATATAGATGTGCAAAACCGAACCAAACTACTAACGTCTCGGCGCAGCTTCAGATAATAGAATGACTGCTCCGCTCTGTTAAATGTCTCAGGAGTCATTTTTGTACATGGGATCAATGATGTGAGAACAATTGATTCTAAAATATTTCTGGCAGCATTGGAGAATTTACTCAACCCTTCACATCTGATGTTTCATCAGAAGTGTCTCCCAATGACTGCCTGTGAGCAGACTGCACATTTGCACACAAAACTCTTTTTACTAGAAGCCATCAACGAGCCGAGCCCAGTTACTGCTCATGATATGTCCCTTTCTTATTCATGGAAAGTGATGAGTAAAAGGGTTGCGGACCCGCAACCGATAGAGCATGGCCGAACGACGTGAGAATTGACATTTAGAATTGACGTGACGTGTGACTGTCAACTTATGACATTTTGTCAAAGCAACACCAATTGCCAAGGCTCCTGCGCGACAGGGGAACCTGGAAAACAAGGGATTTTCTGCCTGTCTGTCAACTACGGAGAAAATTGGCATTTTCTAGTGCAACCTGGAAAATGCAGGGAATTTGTTGGAGTGCCGTCAACAAAGAGTAGGATAATCTAAAAACTAAAAATTAAACTATAAGCTAAAAATTGAATTTGAAGAACTGATGTATTCTTCTTTGTTCGTGAATAATCATCCATCGCTGACAATGTAAGTGATGAGCTTCAGTTTTCATCTCAGCACAACAATTGGAACTGAAAAAGTTCATCGCCAAAGAGCATCGTTTGCCCACATTCTATAAAAAAGATGAATCAATAAACCTTGTTTATGCTCGGAAGGCATTAGGCACGGAGCCTTTCCTCCATGTGCCGACTTGCTATTCATCCCATTCTCATTCCTTTTGTGCTGAGTGATTGGCAAGAATGCAGAGTTTACCTATTTTAAAAATCTTCAGTTTGACCCGACCAAGGCTTTGAATCAAAGTCTTCCGTACGCAGAGCGAACATTGCCACAAGGCCACAGCGCAGGAACTTCAGGTCCTAGCGAATGATGAGCATACAGGCGTCCTTGGATTGTCGACATAGACTCTGCCACATGGCAACTCATCATGTGGCAGAAATATCGATCTTAGCGTCAAGAAGCATTTTCTGATCGAAAGTTTGCTCGAACACGAACTGATTGCTCAACAGCTGATGTTTGACGGGGTGCAATCAAGTAGAGGCCTAAATCAGGTTGAAATAACAAATGGAATGTGCCCCCATGCGAAGCTCACCAGAGGTCGTTATCCAGCAGCAATCGAAGCAGGAGCGACGAAAGAAAGTGAAAGGCGCATGCAGAAGATGGCGGAAAAAGAAACATGGTAAGGTGAAGAAGATCCTGGACGCTAAAATAGCAAAAGCTTGACAAGAATACAGCTTCCGCATTCAAGGTACTTGATGGGCAAATGCGACAATTATCATACTAATTTTTTATCAACGTAATAGTGACGATATGCTTTGTTTTATGGACAACACGATTATTTCTTTCGCATTTTTGTACGCTATGCACACCGCAATTACTCTATGTATTCGAGCACCTTTCTTTTTGACTAAAATACTTATTTTCTCGGACTCTACAATTTCGATACGATGTTTTTTGCAGATATTTTTCGTATCTTTGTTTTCGAACACTAGCTTTAATTGCCTGAAAATAGATCAAATGAAACGAGCTTTCGTAATATTTGAAGCAAATACCTTAAACGTGATGTTGTATTTCATTTATCAGATGCGTGCGAGAATATTTTGATGTATAAAAGTAGGTGACTGATTCGGAATTAATGACGTGACGTGTCTCTAGGTTTTCAAACAGCCAAAATGATTAGAATACCATGCGTCTTTCAAATTTCGTACAGCAAAAGTATTCATAATTTTCAGTGGATGTTTTATCAAAGTTCAGACGTGGGTGTAATGAAGGACATGCGAGTACTAAGTTAATTCAAGGTTTAGATCTAGGTGTAATGTAAGGCTCAAATGTGAGTGTAACTCAAAGTTCAGCCCATGGTTGTGTGTAATTCTACAAAAGTTCAGTGCAATCTTAACATCCAAAATCACATTAAAAAGCTATGCTTTGGTATTCAATAACTTAAAGTAATTAGTTAATTACGGCAAGCACTTTTGCCTGCGCAACAGCAGATGATTGACAAAGTATTTGTAGCTTTTGAGAGATTTTCTCAAATGATTTATTAATCATGTTTCCTTCAATCACATTTTGGGTTTTGAAATATATTGTTTGGTTTCTAGTTCACAACATGTGTTAACCAACATACGAAGTATCTAAATGTCAAAGCTGTCGTATCATGGGGCCAATATGATAAAAACATAATAATTAAGACATGGAACTTGTCTAAGAGTGATCAGGGAAAATTATCTTCGAAAATGTGCCGGAACCTTGAATTACGTAATCATGGTACACCAACTCTCCTCCTTCCATCAATCTGTGTGATCATTTCGTAAAAGTCTTCCGATCCCCCTCCCATCCAACCAGTGATATTATGCGATCGTTGATCTATCTATTGAAATAATGTTTGTATCTCTGATAGACTTCGCAACCAGGGAGGTTCAAGGTGTCACGCTTTTGAAACATTTAGCAGCCGAATTGCTGGAACACGATGCATCAGATAGGAAATTCTCTTGTACCCCATCATTAAGAATGATGGAAATCAATTCAAATTGAAATCAGTAGGAAGATTTATTGTTGCACAGTGAATAGTCGCTCTGTAGATATTCAAAGGTCATTCAGTTAAGCTGTCACTCACTAAAAAAAATCATGTGAAATACAAGCGAATTTCAGTGAACAAGCGAATTTGCGGTACTCCAGAACATGATTCGGTGAAACACTTGTATGGATGCATTGACAACACCCAGAAAACGAGAAAAGAAAAGTTGCAATGTGTACATTGTTGAAAAGGATGCGTACGTATTAGGCAATTATCTCAAGTATCTTACTATGTGCGTAAAATAAACAATACTATCCACTCAACTGCACTCGCAAAACAACGTTTGGTGATTTGAAAAATGTAGACTACCTTTTGTGATATTCGACAACATGTATTTGACAGCAGAACGTAAAAGTAGAAGCACATACGAAAAAAAGAACTGATAATCGTGCAAGCTAAAAATGAATTCTTTGCGTAGAATTATTTCATCAGGAATTGAGTCAACTTTAGAGCGATGATGAGCGTCATAGACGATTTTCACGACAGTTTGTAGCATTCTATCATAATTGTCTATCATGGTAATAAATTTGAAGTACCGGTACTGTGCTCATATCAAGATGAGCCTGGACAGCAGTTATTTGTTTCATTAAAGCTTTGAAACTAATTTCGCAATTGAAAAATTATCAAAAATGTGACCCATGCAATTTAAGAAGCTATCTAGATTATTACTAAAACAGGCGAGTAGTGTAACGCACTTTTGTGAAGCTTTAGATGACAGTTTAGCAGCATTTCTGCTTAGATGATAAGAATGTAATTACTCAGATACTCAAATCGCATGCTATGAAATCGCGTTTGCCATCTACATGCATTTAAAATGTAGTCTTGCATTTTTTTCAGAATTTTCTCAACAACCTGACGTCGTCGGACATCCTTACTACTATTGCTCGTGCTTTTCTTCTGTTCCAAATGGTTACTGTGTTTCCCCTCCTTGTCTATATCTTCCGTAGTCAACTGATGATCGGTGTCTTCAATGATGAATATCCGGGGTAATTATTCGTTTTCTGATTTATAGTCGTAGAAATGAAATACCTCATTCTATTCGCTTAGCCTGTAAAATTGACCTAAGGCTCATGTCACTCATTCGATGGTAGATAAATGTTATTACTATAACTTTACTATATATTTACTATATATCTATGTTATTGGCTGTCCACAGCCTGCCATTACTCATCCTTGTCTGCTGTCTAGTCGTATGGTATATACTATTTTCATGAAATCATAAAACTGAAAAGATCATCAATGAAGTCTTATGAGTAGCTTCGGTTGGACAGAGTATCTCTTTGAGATGTTCCTTGCATCATCTGTAACTGAAGTATTTCATAGATTTGCAATTAGCAAGTCAGTGAAATTTCGACCGGCATTCATTAAATATCACTTTAAACACACTACTGGAAAATCGCCTAAATTAGTGCGCCTGCAATAATAAATGCTGCTTCTTGAAAACACAATGTATACAGAATAATTAAATATTGAGTTGCATCAGTTGAAAAATGAGAACAGACCTGAATAGCTGCTATTTCATCCAATATCAGGAATCATCAGCAAGCCTAGTTCATGTCTCTCAACATCGACACAGCTCCCTATTTAAAGTTGCAGCCATGCTCGGGTAAATTTGAGATTTGCAATGAGCAAGTTAGTAAAATTTCTCCATATTTAGTATATCTAATTATTCCATTAACATCTCATAGATCTTCAGATCATATTCAGATGACGTTTTACATTGCACTCGAAAATCACTTCGCCGCGCTGTGATATCAGACTGCACCTTAATACGATGGCCACTAATAACTGACTTTTTGTGCTCCTCTTCTCTTCGAAATACTCCACTTGCAGATGCAATGACCATCTCTAAGTGTCCCAAAAAGACTCCGCCTCACTGAAACTGATTATAAAATGGTTTTGAAAAGCAAGGAGAGACATGACTCTCCTCTGATGTCATCATCATTATCATCATCATCATCATCATCATTTATTTTCGTCAGCATTTTTCCCTCTTGCGAGGGGTTACTGACGTTCGCACCACGCTGACACGCCATTCCTCCATCTCGCTCGATCACTTGCATCTTCTGCTTTCAGACCAGCTCTTTTGCACTCCCTCAGTGGTGTCCGTGGCACAGTGGTTGCGTACTTGGACTAGCGATCTCATGGTCCAGAGGTCGAACCCGGAAAGTGTCATTGGAAGTCGGCAGGAAGGGCATCCGGACTACAAAGCACCACAACGCTCCAAACAAAGTCTGACTTAAGTCAGCACCGTCCAAGACCCCAGTAGGGGTAAAAAGTGACGTAAAATCCGTAAAAAAAAAAAAAAAAAAAGCGCCATGCTCTTCCACGTGGTTGGTCTTCCTCTTTCTCGTCTTCCCTCCTTCTCAAAGGTCCATGCTTTCTTAAGTGGATGTGTATCATCTCTTCTCAGGATGTGACCCATCCATCTTAAGCTACTCCTTTTCACCACCTCAACAACCGTCTCCGTCAAACCCAAATGCTTCATTAATTCGTCAGTGCTCTTTCTGTCAGCAAGTTTTACTCCGCACATTTTCCTTATCATGGCTCGCTCTGTTCTTCGGAGGACACCCTCTTCCGCAGATCTTATATTCCATCATGGTTACTGTGTTTCCCCTCCTTGTCTATATCTCGGATATAGATGTCTCGGATGTCTATATCACGGATGAAAATTCCGTTATCTATGCTCAGAATCAATGTCACTGGTACTACTGCTGTAAGAAAAATTCGTATTCCAGGGGAGAAATTTGAAGCTTTCTGATGAATTTACATGCATGGACAGATGCAGCAACGCTTTAATTACAAAGGCTGCTTCACAAGTTAGCCGCATAGTTAATTTTAGCTATCAATTTTAGCTATACATTACAGCTTGCGAAAGCATTCCATGTTTCCATTAATTGCTTTTTTCAGAGTTGTCCACGTAACAGTATTGAATGTATGTACGCTAGCGGTGTGCATCGTTTTTGCAATGTTCCTGCCAAGCATTGGAAGCATAATTAGGTAAGTAATAGTTGGTATCCATTTTGTCTTTACTTAATATGACATTTATTATTTAATTTTCTTTGATAAAAGTCAGCCCATATTCATTTGGCTTGTAAACTTCACTTGGGAGAAGATCACCTATGAAAATCGTCTGAAAAATCCCGAATTCTGGAAATGCAAAACTGATTTTATTGGGTATCGTCCAAAAACATGAAAATGAAGATGGACTCTTCGCGCTGTGTTCCTTAATTCTTATTAATCATAAATATTACAGTGTAATTTTCATTTTTTCATTGAAACATCATTAAGTCTAGATTTTATTAAGTGTTATTCGAAGTCAGTGACAACCAATTCACTTCTGTCTCTTTAGCAGGCATACATCTGATCGTCAAATTTTGCTTCGTACTTTTGTTGCACCTTTTTTAGTTTTATTGTGAAATCTCGATTTTAAAGAATTTACATGCAGCTTCTTTTTTGCACAACCATCATCGAACTTTGCTTCCTTGCTGATCAACTTCGCATATTTTTGCTATTAAGTTTTAGTATATTATCTACAAATTTCAGTAAAATAAAATAGTAATAAGACCTGCTTTCATCAGAAATCAAATTTCTATCAGTGTTTGGATCAGTGTCAATTCCTGTCATAGGGGAATGACTGACAGTTGGATTCTCTATCGAAATTTGCCACAATCAGTTTGCACCAAACAGCTCTTCTGTAGACCTGTTGTTTGAGTAGGTTTGTTATTTTTTAGATTATCGAAACTAAGATTAGCCGGATTATCGGATGGTAAAGTGGTTGGAGGAGACGCGGTTGTTTATTGCCATGGATTAATAGTCACTTTAGGAATATTGAAACTCAGTTTATCTGATCAGAATGATTTCGGGAGTCATTTTTGAGATAAACAAGACAAAGTGGCATGCATGTCTGAATCAGAGAAGAAAAAAGTGAAGACAAAACTTAAAGCTGAAATCAAATGTACAGAATATGCAGACTACTCATTAATATCGAAATTATCATCTTAAATAATCTATTTATGAGAAAGCTGTCATTTGCTGTTGTCAATCACGTTTCCTTCAAACAAGTTCTCGCATCGTTTTTTAGACCATCATCAACCAGTGTTAATCACCAACTGATGCCAAAAGATGTGATTTGCCCTTTTATGATAGACTTTGCAATGCGGACGGCTTGACCAACTAGTTTCTTGATACAAGGTTCAAATTTCGTAGATAACATGCCTTTAAAAGTGACCTTTAATCTCTGTTCACTCAATGCAACAATTTGATTCGTTTACCCGGCTTTACCTTGGCTTCTTCAGCGATGGCTTCGCGGTATCCATGAATTGAGATTGAATATGGATAGATATAGCTAACTTGAGGCCAAAAATCAGTCGCATATATGAATTGACAGACATTTAATTTGATTTTTGCTCGCGTGTCTCTTGTACCTATATAAAAATCTGTTAGAATGCCGCCTACAAGTTTTACTGTCATGTTTTAGCGTTGGTTGTCCCACGTGATGCGTAAATGCGCGAAGCGCGCCGGGCGTGTAGATGTTTATAAATTAAATTACTTTAGCCGTTAACTGAATTTTGTCAAGGAGAGAGAGACAACTTTTTAACATGAGTATAGCATTATTATTAGATGGGTAGTATAAGATAAAGCAAACTGAAATTATCTCTTCCACTTTTGTGTCAATTGCCGTTAATATATATTATTATTCATTAATCTATTTCATTGCATTGAGTCATTTCCATTCAAATCATACTTTCATTCGTTAATTTGTTTTATATACCGTAGGGCCGTAGAACATTAAATGCCTATAGACAACAGCAACTAAGCTAGTCTGGAAGTTTGATGAGTCTGTAAAGACAGTGTCATATTATTAATCAAAAGCGCTCGTCTAACCAATGAATCGAGCCGAAGTTCATTTTCAGATTGTCAATCTACCGTGTTATGAAGTTGGATGACATCTTGTTACTGCCTCTCTTTTTTCTCACAAGTGAATGATGTCAGCATTTTGAGATTTGGTGAAAGTGTAGGCGATCATCAGGGATCGTTTCTAGGCCCCTTCTTGTTCCCATGTGTGTTGGAGCCTACCTGGTAGGAGATCATCTTTCTCGATGATCTCCTGATGGGAGAAAGAGCTAGCTGTTAAAATCTTGTTAGAAGCAGTCTTCACAGCAAAGGCTTGTCAGTGAACTCCAGCATGACAAATGTCATACTCAGGGATATCTAGACTACGGGATGCGAAGGCTCAATACTGAGTGATCTGAAATCTTACGAGGTGCGGCCTGACATGCAATTGACATTTTCTAATGTATTTGATATCTAGCGTCATACACCGAGCGTGCGAATTATGTGCAACGCCGTCAACTGTCACAGATCTGTGATCAGTCTCAATGTTATGCACTCCAAAACTCAATGGGGAAGTTTCTTAAACAATAAATTAGTAAAATGCGTCATCTCTCGAGTTGACTGGAACGCGTTGTCAGCATCACTGTGATTCACCTCGGAAATGCTGTACACTGCACTGTTGTGTAGACTTTTTCCTGCGCAGCGATCGATTACTACACGAGTTTATTATGTTAGACCAAAACAACATCGCCTCAGATTGAACATATGGGTTGGAAATGCTGTGTGCCTCTGTATCGCTCGGGCTATAAGACCAATATACATGTACAAGAAAAGGTTTCTTTCTATGCTTTTCCGACGGATAATGATCAAAAAATTAAGTGGTTACGTTCAATCAAACGTGCTGACCTGGATAAATTTGGCATTAAGCATGATTATGTACCAACGGAATCATCTCGTGTCTGCTCTCGTCACTTCTGTTGGAAGGATTTTATTCGCGAAAGCTGTGATACAAACGTCACAAGGTTATCGAAGCGTCATCGATCTGAATTGAAAATTCTTCAGTTTAAACTCGCAATTCCTTCTATTTTTGAAGACTATCCCACTTCATCACAACCAACGACATCTACAGAAAGTGCACAACGGCATGATCCTCCAACAGCATCTTCACGATTTCAGAGACAAATTAAGCTGACCACCTGAAAGATATCGAAGAGAATTTTTTCTTGTCTGACCGACTGGATGGGTTTGACAGTCTATGTCAACGACTTCCTAGTATATCCCTGCCATCAGATTTTTCATTTTATCAAAAATCCGATTGTGTGCTATTCCTCTATATTCCAGCTGAATCTTTCGACCGCGGAGGTACTCCAGGGATTCAATGTTTTGTGCGGATTTTTAGAGACATGACTTTCGATTGCTTCAATGGTGGCTGCAGATTGAATTCCAGCTTGTTTTCCCATCTTCTCGAAGTCAAAGATATAATTTCTTCAGAAACAGAGATAGCCAACGTACTCGCCACAATAAAATCGTTTTCATCATCGAATAATGATAGTGACGTGAATATTCTTATTGAAATTGCGCGAAATTCATTACAACAGTGTCCGGTACAACTCCAGGACGAAAATCCTGATTTCATTGGATTAAATCCTGATTTCATTCAAAGTCAGTACATGCACGGCGTTACTCACCGAGCCTTATTTTGATTTTTTTTTGTGGAGTATGACTATCTTCGTTGTACAAACGGCTGCGTCAATTATTTTGTCTTCCAACTCAAAAGTGGCTTCAAAACATGTCTTCCGGTACTACGGTATATCCATTCCTACTTGATCGAGAATACATCAAATCACGTGTAGCTGCATTTCAAAGGTCGTTCTACTGATGATCGACGCGGTCTACTATGTAGCGAGTCGAGTAGAATTATCAAAAGGTACTGTTCAAACTACTGTTCTATCGGATCGCGATACTCAAAATGACTTTGAGCACACCTGGCTTGCAGCACGACTCAATTGCGTTTGCATGAAGATTCAATTGATGAGGTATCCATTGCACGTCGAAATGTGATTTTCTATGTTGCAGGATACATTGGCAGATCGATCAGTCGACTGCATCACTGTAAAGCTTGTAAGTTGCTTCTTCTTGAGCCCTCTTCCGTAGAATCGACATCTGATAATGAGAGTCATGCAGATAATGAGCTCGAAACTTTTATTTCCTTGGCAGATAGAGGCGGTCTTTCTTACCCATCTGAACTGAATTTTATAATTTGTATGATTTCTTATGTTTTGTACCTCGAGATCATCGAAGACAGGGATATTTTCACAAAATTTCTTTCTTGTGGTGATCAGAAGAATGCGTTTATTCATTCAGTTGCAAACGTCGTGCAACATCATGACATGTTCAATCATTTGTATGATATTTCATGTCCACGAGGACATAAGATTTTTGATGTGATAAACTGTAAACTGTTCAACTGTTTCATGAAAAACCTGATCAAGAAATTGCATCCTGCAAGAGGTGAACCTGTAGTTAATTCATCTCAAACACGGAAGTTAAAGAAATTATCTTCCAATAAAAAGTAATTATGAATGTCTGAAAGATATTTTTCCTAATTTCAGGGATATCTGCCTCATTTATTGGTAAAAACATTAAAAGAATATCGTAGCCGAGCTCAGGCTGAATATCTTAGGCTGTGTTTTTAAGGCTTATTTGATAAAAGCAAAATCCGAAATATTGTAGATAAACGCTTTAAAGCCCGTGTAATGTATAGTACGCTATTTAATGAAATGCAAATTTTTCGGTTACAGAAGTCTACTTATTAAAGTTAGGCCGCAGGATGTAAGTAGTACTCTTAGCCTTCATATCCCGTACTTTAGATATCCCTGGTCATACTGTCGCACGCTGGGGTAGGCGAGTCGCGGGCCGTTTGCTCATGAACCATGTCCAGTGTGCCGCAAAGGCGTGAGCTGAAACTGAATCAGATGTTGCTGGTGTATACTTCACAAGCGCTGTAGTGGCAACCGCAGCAGTATTCGTGTGTTACCATCGTTAAAAAATACGTGTTCAAGGAAGACGATGAAGAAGAAACCGACCAAGTTGTGAATAGTTCTCGGTACGTGGGTGATGAAGTGATTCTTAAGTATGTGAAAGCGCTAGGGTCAATATAATAATTCGAAACGGTTGGTACAGATTTCGCGAAAATGTGCCCTCTTTGACATCCACAGCAACTGTTTATTCGATTAAGGCAGTCATCTGCACCCACGGCTTGCATGACCCAAAAAACCCGCCGGCGGTTTTATCCGTGGACTATCTATTTATTTCGACTTGTGAGACATCACGTTATTCAATTCTAATTGTTTGTTTTTTATCTCACTCGTACTCCCTATACTTCACAATTTAGTGGTCATTAGATATTAATGTCAAAATTAGTGTCAAAAATGAAAGTACTTGATATTTACCTCAATAATGTAAGAAAGATATTGTCTACTGTAGGTTCATAATCAAACAAAGCATGTAAAGTGATGCGAAAGTAAAAAGCAATCCCTAATAGAAAGGTATTATCTACCTCTATATTACTGTTTTATCCTTCTCAAAATTTTAAGAATCCATTTAGTGCCATTTTGAATGAAATGCCGAAGGAGAAAAGAAAAACGAGTATATTGATTAATAAAATTCATGTCATACAATGCGGCTTCAAATGTTCATCAGGACTAAAAAGTGAGAAGTTCGGCAATCGCATTTCCTTGAAATCCGGCGTCCGGCTGGACTCCATAAAATCAACTGTCCGGTGTCCCGGTACAACTTCATGTATAATGAGCAGCATAGCTTTGTGCACATCGTCATCTACTTTTATGTATTAAGGTACCGCTCTATTAAGTAACAATTTTTTCAAGTCATAAATTTACATTTTGAAAAAGACAATTATATTACAAATTGCGAATATATACAACAATACTGAAAAAACGAATAAAGACAGATCGAAAGTCAAGATCAAAAGAAAAATCAGAAAATCAAGATAAAAAATTTGAAAAGGATAAATTATCAAAGTTGGTCTGGAATTCCAGCACCATTTTCAAAAGTGAGGACACTCCTACACTTCAATCGAGAGCCACGCAAACAATGGGATGTAGCTCTTATAATGATAAAAGATATTTTTGCGAGTATAAAGTTGATGACGTTGCTGTATTGTCGTTGCCATTTCTCGCATAACCGTCTTGCCAATACTTTTACAAATGAGAATGCCTGTGGAGCTAGGATCCCATCACACAAACTTATCAATGGCGTGAAATTTCTTCGTCTCTGTTCGCAAGCATCTCTGTATTTGTGTTCTTTTATATTTTCACATTTTGAAAAAGTACTTTGGAGTAGGTCTACGCAGTTGGATGATATTACCTATACCTATGTTTGTAATCTATCCTAGAACTAAGAATCGCTCCACCTCGCCTGATGCCTGGTAGGAATAGCAATCCCGTGTACACTTGAGAAAATGCAATTCTGGGATTGTAAATGAAACGTAGAATTTACTATCTACACAATCTGTTGATCTTATTTCGTATAATTTTGATTTTTCTGCTTTTGCATGAAATCTTCTCAGCAGCGAAGATGCTATTGGTAGGCTGAAAATTTTTAGCTAGCATTTTTCACGAAATTTGCAAGTCCTCTTCAATTAGGTCTAGGTATCGTTTGTAAAACGCATTGGGTTATCTGTCACGAAACTTCACAGTTAATCAGACTTCTTAGTTTTAGTTCATTTTTCGACGCTTCATTCTGGTGACAAGTTGGGTTCAGTGTTGTCCATTAACCTAAGTTAAGTCAAACTCAGTATTGATTTTTCAGAATCACAGTAAATTAATTGTGTAAAATTCACTTAGCTCGGCTACTTTGTACTTTGTAGTTTGTATACGTGCTGCTGTGAAGAAAATAGCATCCTAATAATCATTCTTGCCATGATTACGTATGTATAGTAGGCCTACTACTGCCGATTTCCATTATGCCATAGTGATTTTAGCTTTCCATAAAGCCATCTGACTTATTTGTTTTGCGGCAAATTACGACAAAAATTATGGCAAATGATAAGGTGATGCAACTGAACGCTTCCTCGAAACAAATCAGTGGCCCGCTCCAGTGGAAATAAAACACGCATTTAAATGATGAGTTTACTAACATGCCAACACTGAAAGTCCATAAGTGTATGGATGTAAAGACGGTCGGAGTTATGCAGAAGCTGTATTGACTGAGCCCAACAAAGGATCGGTTTCTTTATATGATTCTGTGGCAGTATCTTCATCATTCAGTAATATTCTTTCACCTGTTCCAAAGCACACATATATCAGTCCTCCAAAAAAGACTAACCCACTTGTTATATAAAATACCAGGTTCCACTCATAGATGGTTTTATTTTCTGTTATCTTATCCGTCAGAATTGGAACTACTATACCAGTCATTGCTGCAAGAGTATTTCCGATTCCAAAAATAGTCCCCGCATACTCCGGAGCAATATCCAGCGGATTTGCAAAGAAACCTGCATAGTTTCCTGCATAAATGGTATAACCAAGAACAAGAAGGATATTTACTACGATAGCATTGCAACTGACCAGAGTTACACAGAATACACAGATGCCGACTCCACACAAACTGTAAAGACTAAAAAACTTTCGAACTGCAGTTTTGTTGAACTTGTCTGACGCTATTATCTTGTCACTCACATGAGAATACACAAAACTGGATACCGCGTATGCAACATATGGCAGACTAGCGAGAATTCCATCATCAGCAATGTCGAAATGAAGAACTTCGGATAAAAACTGTGGCAAGCATGTTAAGAGCGTAAAGAATATCCATGAGGAAATTATCATATCAATAGTGTATACCCAGATGTAGCGTGAACCAACTATGTGACGCCAAGGGGTAGTGGAAGACTTTGAAGATTCATGAATATTTCCAATTGAAGTTTCAATATATAGCTTCTCTTGAGCAGATATTCGTGGATGCTCATTTGGAGAATCAGATGCCAATAGAAACCACGGAACTGCCCAAGCCATTGCACACCCTCCTCCAATATAAAAGACAGCTGGCCATCCTCCCATGACAGAGGACCCACATATTAGTCCAGCAGTTAGTTGTCCCAATATAGTGCCAAATATGCTGCCGAAGTCAGCCACATTGAGCATCACAGTTGATTCTTGAGGTGGTACCCATCGGCCCAGCATCGCTAACATGGTAGGCCAAGACACACCGCGAATCACGCCTTCCAATGCTCTAACCGCTATTAAAAGATAAACACTGACTGACGCCAAAAAGGAGTGAGTACTGTTAGGAGACCAGTCAACGCTAAACTTGTCCCGAATATTTTCTTCGCACCATATCGTTGAGCTAAAGTTCCTGCAGGAATCTGCAATAAGAAGTAACCCCAAAAGAAGGCACTTAGGATTAGTCCTTGTTCTTGCTTAGACCAAGAAAATTTTTGTCCAGGCATTTGTTGTGACTTACTGCTGGAATAATTTGAAGGTAGCGGGCACCGGCCTTCTTCAGTTTGATTATAAAAGGACTCCGTGACAGTGTTGTTTGTCATAGCCACAATAGCAACACTTAGATTAACTCGCATGGCATAGTCTAATAAATTTGCCAAATGAAGCAAAAGTATCAATATATGTCTCTGACCAAAACAAGACCCTCCACTACTGCTCATTTCAGCTGAATTCACCATTAACAATTATCAAACTGGGTTTGTGAATTATTATATGCAGCCATCGCTACCTCTGCGATAGCAATGTTGATTTTGATCTTATCTGACTTGTTTGATCGGTGTGGTGTCGAATAAGTTCTACGACAAGCCTTCACATGTCATGTTATGTCAATGTACTTACAGTAGTTCCGCATGGCATGTCGAGCATTGACATTTTGGCAATTCTCGTGAAACAAAGTTATCAGGTCTGGAGCTAGCTCCAGTGGACACATCACACTAAGTCAAATAACAGCAACTCGTCAATATCGGCGCTATAATTGTCTGAACTCAAGCGATAAATTCGTTAAATATCCGTGAAGGACCTCAATATTGCAATATGTATGTAGTACATGTGAAAATTAGAACTTGACAGCATTTCGAAAATTAACCAGACCATTCTGTACGAGCATCATAGAGAGGCATGCTTGAAGCTTTCATTCACATATTGCATCCATTTGCCAGCATTTCGAACCCCAATTTTTGGGACAACAATGATTTGGGCGCAGCAATGTTGGTCCTATAGCGGCAGAAATTTGTAGCCAGAGGAAAGAGGACATCAATGTGATTCTGATGGCACCACTCTTCCCAACCTGGCGTGAACCCCTGCAGCTTGCATTTGAATTTTTTTCTAGAATGCTTTGATTTTGAAAATAATTTAAGAATGAAAGGGTTAAAGGTAAATAATGTAAAGTTTGAAATATCTATCGCTATACGCGTACATGTAGTAATCAACCACAGAGTGAAAATAAGATGCGCAGGAAGTGCATAAAGCATTGATAAATATCATTTACAGACTAGCATGCATCTCATAATAATGAGAACAAATAACAGAAATTAACAGAATGGTAGAAATTTTTATGCGTTAAGAAGAAAATTGTTGTTGACGAATCAACAGAAAAACTTATTACTATTATAAATGAAAGTTATATCTGAAAATAATGATAAAATCGGTTAATGTGAGAAATGTTCCGTATAACCACGCGCAAGCGGTGGCAGTCAATCTTAAACAACGACAATAATTATTACGTAGTTGACCAAGCTACGGGAGATCATAGTCATCATAGCAAAAGGCAAAACTCAAGTTCCCATTTCTTTTTAGATCGACTTCTACTAGCGTTAAAATTAAACAGAAGTTGACAGCTCTTCGGAGTCCCACGCCTTCGAAGGTCGATAGAAATTAGGTGGACCTATTCCTGCTTAATTTCTACTGACCTTTGAAGGCGATGGAGCTACTTTGTGCTACTAGTTCACATGTCTTATTCCTTTCAATCATTCAAAACTCCGGGTGTTCTACACTCACGACTTAAAGGAAATGATGATCATCATGGCATTAAGATGTCAGATAGTAGGATCAGAGAATAAAATTCGATCTTCCTCTTTGGATTAGCTGTTACGAAAGACTTGTCATGGAAACCGTAAATCCAGTCTATTAGCAAGCAGGCAGCTCAAAGCATTGGTAGTATCTATCGTGCCAGCAGTTATCATCCACCACAGACTATCTGCTATCTTTACAAGTCCGCTATTTGTCCTATGATGGAGTATTGTTGTCATCCGTGGGCCGGCACCCTACATCTTTGTCACATCTTTTTGTCGGTTTTTGTCACATCTTAGCCTCCTTGAGCGGGTTGAGAAACGCGTCAAGAATCGTATGGTTGAAAAATCTGCTAGCGAGTTGGAACCGCTCTTCATCAGACGGGATGTTGCTCCACTCAGTCTCTTCTACAGATACTATTTCGGCAGCTCTACAATAAATGAGTGCGTACCCAAACCTAAGATCTTCAGAAGTGCACGCAGACCTAGTGCACTCACATGCTATCGCGTGAACCTAGAACGCACACATACCGTGAGTCACTCGAAAGGCTATTTGGTTCACACGGCACAGCTTTGGAATTAGCTTCCGCAGACCACTTTCCCTGAGCAATACAATCTTGATACCTTCAAGAGGCGTACGAACAGGCTTCTGATGGGGAAATTTAATCAGATCAGAGAATGTTATTCTTTATTTATTTGATTTAGTACCATTTATTACTTTTTCACTGATTTTCCCTGGCTTCGTTCATGGCTCGTAGCTGTGCTAGGGGTGAAAATTCTGTGATGAATGAAAGAAAAGAAAAAAAATAAATGAATCATTGTGATCCGAGCAATTAGCTCAACTGACTGATATAAGACCATGCCTTCACAATAGGCCTACATGCAGCAGTGAAAGTCTTAAGTTGGAGCCTTTTAAGCCTTGAGTTATGAAGTGTCGCGATTGTTGGGGAACTAAGAGTCGCGTACATCGCTTCATTTTCTGTGTCCCTTGAAGGGCTGATATATGCAAATTCTACTGTGTTTACACGTCTGTTGAAAAATAGGTTAATATGGATTTACATCGCTTGAGGATTTCTGAAACGTCAGTGTCAGATACCATCATATAATACAAACAATGAGGTTACCATATTTAGTAATTAAATGAAAGATATTATATCAATCAAAATACCTGAAAATGAATATTTGCACCCGCTGTCTTGGTCGTTGTCTATCTGTCCATGATGCAGCCAATTTAGCCGCGTTGGTCTCTGTGGCATCTTACTTAGTTGCCTCCGTTTTAGAGCATAGTAATTTCATCCAAATAAGGCTAATTATTTCATATTATTTTCATTATTATCACCTTATTTTACTTTTCGACACAATTGTTCGAAATACCGCTTGGATTTCTCATGAAATACGAGTGTGTCATTATTGTATTAAAGGGTTATTAATGTACATACAATAAAAACGCACTATTATTTGTCAGCAGGTCCACCTAATAAGCCAAGATGTGACCTTACTGTGCCAGTGAGAAATCTATTGCGTCAATTAACTAAATGAATGCCTATAAATGCTGGCATCAGCATTTTTTCAAGTTTGAAAACTTAGATCGTTTCGGTTACACTTAGACTTTGATTTTAGTATTTAACTGCTTTCCAGTCAGCTACTACCTAAAATTTGTAAAATTTACAAATTGAACAAAACTGTTTGATTACTTGCAACTGGTAGCTGTTACGTGACATGTTTTCATCTTGCAGTAGAGTGGTTGGGAAAATTCTATGATAGTGACACATCTTCAATTTCTCAAGAAACCAATACTACTTGGCTATGACTCATACCCAACACGAAGATCCCACCAAACCTTTACGAATCGTAGAGAAATTCCCAATGTCATGTTAGGTCAGTGTCAAGTTTTACAAAAAACGAAAACTAATAAGCTTATCTGACTGGTAGCTGATACGGATAAATGAGGTGCTAATTTCTGTAGTCAACCTAAGTTTCGGGTGCTTTTTTTGAATATCGATTGACCTTGACCCTAACTAATCGATGCCCTTTAAGAGTGATTAATAGAAGCAAAAGATAAAGAACAATTGAAATTTAGTTTGCAAGAACATCATTATACCACATCTGTCCCTTGCAAGTCATGAGATAGAGTAACTACTCAAACTATTACATTGTCTAAGTCTTCGTGGGCCTCATAATCGCAAAATTTTATTCCGCCATGTAGAGCGGGATTATACGGAACTGGAGAAAGTTTGAGATCCGGATTTCTAGAAGAGCGTTTAGAAGAGTGTAACCGTCACTGAACAGAGACAAGGCGGGTGAAGAGGAAGATAAGAAAGGTCATTAAGATATTAAGACATTTTAATCATGCTTTCCAAGTGCATTGTAGTACTAGGTACTAATAAGAGATACATGTACTTAATGTAGACAAATGATTAAGAGAAGGTGGCAAATGTTGGAAAATATAAGGTTTTTCTCTCATTGAACTCAAAATACATGATTTTTAATATTCATTTGATGATTTCTTACATACATGGAATCTCTAGAACATCTCCGACTTGTGTTGCAGGCATCTTAAGTATCAATCATGATCATAAGCAGCGTTTAAAAAGTATAAACAATATCCAACCTTTACCCCATCTTCCCCTACACTTTCGATGTTTACATTAATAAAAGATGAAAATATTTTACCAATATTCTGAGTATTACGGGCTGAGCATTGATAGTTTTATTATATCTGCTTTAGTATTGATATTACTGATACAATTATGATGATTATAATTACATATCGCTGCCGTTTTAATAAGTAAAGTCATTTTTTACAGAAGCCGAGATCATATATTGCAAACGTGATATCTCCAGAGTCAGCAATTTACATGTATTTGACATAGATTTTTTCCGCGTCACAAAACTATTCCTGCATAAAATTGTGAGATTCATTTTATGTCGACCAACACTCGAAAGTCAAACAAGCAGTTTTAGAAAATTATTCATGTGAATATGAATATATCTACCTCTATTCATTTAATCAAAACTTTTTAACACCATATTGTCACGCACTGCTTTTTCGTTTACAGATTCGTTGGAGCTTTCTGTGGAATGGTATATATTTTCACATTACCTGTACTAGTTCATCTACAAGATGAGCGACAGAAAGGAACTTTGACGATCTGGAAAATCATTCCACATGTAGGTCTGATGGTCCTGGGAGTTGGCATTTTCATCGGGCAATTGGCAACCATTGGCGAGTGATGATAGTTGTATGTAGTGCAGCAGTTACTGAAGAACCATTTCTAGCTGTACGGTCCTTTGCCGCATTTAACTCGACTTTGTTAATTAATCCATTATTACATGTGCCAACCATAGTCATTTTATATTTCCCAATGGACTCATGATTTTTAAGTATGAATGAATACAATACTCTACTGCCAGAATTTGCCTTCTCCATCCATTTGATGAAATATTTACTCAAATATTAATCGACCTGCTTATCGCTAAAGACAGAGGAAGTTATACATAGCCTGGTGGGATCTGTACTGTAGTTCCTTATTGATTATTACATTCCTCTTATTCGCTATAAAGAAATTTTCACATGTTCACGTAGAGAAAATGATAATTGTTTTGATACTTTCTTGTCATTTAACATCAAAAATCCCGTTGTCATCTTTGTCGTTACTTATGATGCAGTCTAACACAGAAAAATCAGTAATCCATATATAAATGAAGCTCGCCATCATTAAGCAGCTGCTAACACTTCTGCATATATGTAAACTGTTCGGGATTTTCAAATATTCGGAAAATCTCATTTTATTCATTATTTTTTATTGTAACACTACGTACTTTCTTCCAAAACATGCGCGTCGTACACACGTCGACACGTGTATTGACCAATTCAAATTCACCTACCCTATCATAATCTGCATCCATCTAATCGTATCCTGCATTAGTAGCGTGTATAGGCACACGCGTCGTGAATACAGTCTCAGATTACAGAAACCATAGAGTATGTATATTAGGTAGAGTAATACCTCCGCATTTATTAAATCCCCAATGTGTACACTTTCGATTTTATTAAATGAACTCAAGGGAGATACAGGTGGTATTGTCACCATATGTGTGATATGCATATTTTTGTAGTTTTGCAGAAATTACAACGGAATTGAATGATCATGATTGTAATGCTGAAGGAATGATGGTATTTCACAGATTCTCATGACAGACTTGGAGATTTAATTTTTGTTGAATGAGAAATTCGATGGCCTCCTATTACTTTCATGCTCAAAGAGTATTTTCTCTAGCTTGATCATATCACAGGCAACTGCCACTGGCAGAGCAAAATCACATAATCAAAGACAATGATTTCAAATAACTTTGAAAGATGTAAATGTGTCCACATCACTATTCAGATACAAGAAATAAGACATGAATTTAGTGATCGAATTACTCTATGGTCGACACGCTTATACCTAATATGTCCCTATGACAGAAACCATCGAACAGCTCAATTGAAGAGAGGTTAAATAAACAGGACAAGGGAATGTTGTCGAAAATTTCGTTCAATGGTTCAAGTCATCAGCCGAAATCCGCATTTCTCAATTACGAAAAACATCTCAATTGTATTGAGGGGCGCGGCAACGACTTTGCCTGAATGTATGAGCCGCTCTATTCAATTATGCACCAACAAAATCTGTATATGTAGAAAGCTTCTGTGTCTACAGAGATCTTCTCTCGGACAACCGGCGATCAGTGTGAAGAGAACATCAAGAAACTCGATCACTGAGACAATTATGTCTTTTTCGTCTGTGAGTGTCACAGACGAGTGAATTCCTTTTAGTTCCATGGTAGTGTAAAGCATAGAGTAAATATGTTGGTAACTCCGAATTTATTAAATCCCCAATGTGTATACACTTTCGATTTTATTAAATGAACTCAAAGCTAGAGATACAGTCGGAATTGTTTCCAAATGTGAGATATATCAGTTTATGCAGTTTTGAGGAAATAACAACGGAATTGAGTGATCATGATAGCATTGTAGAATGAAATGATATTATAATATAGATTGTCCGTGTCATGACAGCCTTGGAGACGTAATATTTGTTAACATTGTTAATATTTGTTGGCAACTCGATGACCTGCGCTATATTGATTTCCTGCTGAACCTCAAGAGAATCTTCTTAAGCGTGATCAGGCAACAGCTGCCACTGGGCATGGCAAAATCACGTAGAATCAATGACAATGATTTCAATTAAATTTGAAAGATGTAAATGGGTCCACATCATCACTATTCAGATTCAGGAACTGAAACATGACTTAGTGAATCACAAAATCAAGCCGTGAAAATTGAATTTAAAACTTGAAATTTTAGCCAAAAAGCACGGATAATATCGCGACTTTTTCATTGCGGAGCATGAAATTCCTTTGATAATCAGCTTGATTTCCACTTAGTTGGGATGATTATTTGCAAATTAATTCCTTTTGATATCCAACTTGTTTCATTACAACAGGGAGTCATCTTGCTAGTATTTAAATTGGCAAAATTTTGACTTTTTTAAAAAAAGTGCTCAAATAATTTTTGGACCACGGGAACGTTATCTCCGCAAAAAACGGAATCTTTTGATATAAAAATTTTCACTGTGTACAGATACTTTTTTGAGTCGATGCTCTACCAATATATCCCAACACTATGGTGTAAAGTAATGTTTTTCATAAAAAAATATTTCACAATTTTTTTCATGTATTTTGGACTTCTTATTCACATGAAATATTACATACAAAGACATCGGATTGCATGAATATAATAACATAAGCCGATGTCTATGACTACATATTTTGGGCACAATTTTGGGGTTTTCGAGCACATAAAAATCTGGGCCCTAATCATCACATACAACGGACTCTACTGATATCCGGTACTGATCTGGATACTAAGTTGTACTGAGAAGTTTGCAGTTTCTTGATAAATGCGAGTAACATGCGAGTAACATTTTTTTTATTGGTTATACCATTTCAGTATTTCACACATATATTTTAGTTTGTTTTGGTTGCATCCGTCTTTTGCGGTTGTTCTGTTTTTTGTTTTTACTATTATTATCAGTATTACTTATTATTACACATATCATTACTGTATTGATTTTAGAATGCCAGCCGCATATAAGTTTATGCGGGGCCCCGCCCGCCTGGGCTTGGCGTTCAGGTAGAGGGGCCGAAACGCGACCAGGCGGGTACCTGCTGACGACTGGCTATTGTTTTATTTGTTTTAACGTTGTTTTTGTTTTTTATCGCTTACTGCCTTAGTGTGATGAATGGACTGTGTCCGTTACTGGTCTCCATAGGGTTGACATGGTGATTACTAAGTGTCTATTTATATATAAGTTCCTAATCAATCGAGCCTGAAACTTTGACCAAGGAGATAACTTGTTAAGCGGCCTTGTACGATCTCGTACACTTAATGGTGAAGTTCAGCCCGTATAGCGCTATGTTATGGACCCCCGGGAAGGTCCGCCCGGCACGCAATCAGATCCGTCAAGTCTTTGTGCTTAAAGACCTTCATGCATTCATGCATTTGTCGAGGATCACAAGTCAAAGGACCATTAGGGGTAAGGTCCAGCCCCGCTTTAGAAGCGCTGATTGAAAAATGGACTAGTGGGAAGGTCCTCCACACCGATCTTGTCAAGTTTGGCTCTAAAATGTAGTCCTAGGATAGTCAAAAGTTTGACACGCCTTGAACGTTTAATGTCTGCCGGTGGGAACGCACCACCTGACCTCTTAAGGACAAACCTTAAGTCTTATTAACTATAAGTTTATTAAAATTATGAAACATTTAGACGTCGTTATGGGAATGTCCCAGCTTCAATGTCATGGACAATTATTTTGTTGTTAATAACAAGGAATCTATCTTTCTATCTCTCATTCTTTAAGTCAGTCATCATGATGAACACCTTTCAGGCTTCATTCAGAGAAAAATGCAGGCTTTAAGACAGCTCGCAGCTCCGTCACTTTTAAAATAGAATAATGATAAATTAGAAGGTATTTGTTTGACTGTGTTGACTAAAAGTTAAAATGACATCCCTACCCTATACGGAACTACATTTCGTTTTAAACAAGTGTGTATGAAGTAACGTGGGGGTGGTGAATTCAATTTCGGAAATGTGTAAAACCAAACAAAATCCAGAGAGGAACTACATACAAACAAAAATGAAACCCTTAAGTTTGGTCGAAACGATGTTTTTGTGAGCGAAGGACAATAACGCATATTGCAGTTGTGCGCGTTTGTGAAAAAAAAAAATCTTCGGTTGACCACATTAGTTCAAGGCATCATTTGAGTGTTTCGGTGTAGTGTGTTGGAGGGTCGCAATGAGTGTTTTTTAACGGCGGACGCCCGAGATGCTCGGATATGCCCGAAAAAGTGATTTTTGAACTTCGAATACTGCTCGAAAAAATAGATGCTATGGCTAGAAAACATCTGTAAAATCCCCGAAAAGTTGTTTGGAAGTGAAAGTCTGTTCCAAAAAAGTTAATCAGCGACAGTAGGCGATGATCATTTTCCTATCATAGTATCAATCGATCATTCACTGGCATTTACCGATGTATCCTGACCGCTTAAAAATTACAAACGCATTAAAATGTTTCAAGAGGGATTTCATTTTAAGAATGATATAACACAATACTACCTAATTGACATGTTTCGCAATAGAAAAGTAAATGTGATCGAATAGGTATGCCTTAGTTTGTTCAGAATACGTGGTCCGTCGCTTTTTTTTTTTTTCCGAAAAAATAGTTGACCTCAGCTATCCAGAACGGACATTTCTTGATTGGAATTGGAGAGTTCTTCACTTTCAAACATAAGATTGAAAAATATGATCAAGTGAGAAATAGTGGAGCTTGAATAAGAAGTTTGCGAATGAAGATGAAGATGTTCAAATCCAGCTGAAATCCCTGAAATTACAAAAATTGTCCAGCATTTGTGGCGGCCGAATTGCAAATCCGAACAGAAATTAAAGCAGAAATTTTGCAAAAATTTATTAGAAAAAAACAAGCCAACAGACGAAGGATGGTGGACGAAGATCTTAGAGAAGAAACTGAAGAACAAGAAACAGAAAGGATTTCTAAAAAGAAAGTCCCTCAAGAAGACCTTGATTTTCGGCTAAATTGTAGAAATTTCTGACGAAGCCAAAACAGAGTGCGTTGTCCATGTTTCTGTTCTGAGATATGTTGGATGATTTTTTTGTAAATTTTTGTTGAGCCCTGTTATGTAATATCTGATATTTTTTTATTTTTTTACTTTTTTATTATATTTGGTTATTACATTTTTTTTACATTTATTATATTTTAACACATTTAATGATGTAATCATGTCTGTATAAGGCATGTTAATATTCAAAATCAATGATAAATTTGAAGTCTTTCAAATGAAAACTTGAATGCCTGGCCCGAAATTAGAAAAATCGTCCGTAGATCAGCAAGATTGAATTGTTATTGCTCAGTATGAGTGAAAATTTCCCGGTTAGAATACCCCGCTTTAAGTCTCATTTGGTGGTGTGTAATTGTCTGGTTTTCTGAGTTTGTTTTCTGGTTTTGAATTAACTGTGCCCATCGTGACCCTTCTTCGACTTTACCTCGTTTTAATTCCAGATAAATCTCACACAGAAATTGTGATCCTATCCACCATTATCAGATCAAAATGTGTAGGGGACACTGCAGGATTTTGACTCATAGCTTTTAAGGTTGCCTTAAGTGAAACCCGGCGCCGTCATCAGTAAAGAGAAATATCCGATACAATAAACATAATTTTTGTTGCAGAAATCCATGCACATTGCAAAATAGTGGACAAGCCAGAAATCTAAGTTTAAAGTATAAAAGGTATAAGCAAAAACATCCAAAATATTCAAATACTACGATACGGGAAATTCAAGAGACGCAAGAAGGAGCCAATAATAGATGGAACCGGTAAGAAGTGTCGCTAACTGTTGTGGCTCAGTTCGATGTAAGCCTTATTATTCATCCAACCTTGAACGATTTTATTGAAACTGCGTGATATCCAAGAATGCAGAGGATGTAGTTAGATCCTTAACGCTAAGCTCTAGCTACCTTGATTTTGTGGAAAAAGTTTTAATTGCAGATTTTGGTGTCGATGGCAAAAAAAATGAAAGCAACTTTCACAAGGACATATTAGTCGAATTGGATAACAAAACGTTACAATGTTTTAATAAAAAAGTCTATTATCTATACGAGGAGGTACTCCGAGAACAAAGATATGCGTTAAGGAATAATGTATTGAGAAGTGTGGTCCCACGTATGTTAACTCGTTAAAGTTTCTTCTTCTTCTTCATCCCTTCTGTCTTCTTGGTAAAGTTCTTTCCATATCGTCTCGAAAATTACAGTGAATTAACTGAAGGAACTCCCTGGGACTAGAAAATAGCCTATCCCGGATAGTCCCTAGCTGGAATTTCGAAAAACTGTCCAGAAGCTTAGTTTGGGATAACGGAAATGTTCAAGTTCAAGGAAGGCAAAAATGTTTCAATATATACATTATGAGTCTCAAGGAAGAGAAGACATGTCACAAATAGAACTTTTTAGCTCTGGAACTTTTGCCTGTTTCTTTAAATATCTTGAAAATCAAAAGTGATCTCGTCAAAAGCGTACTTCTTATCAAATGGTATATCAAGTTGGAGTATTTAGCAATGTAATGAGACAACACAGAAAACAACACAACAACTGTTGCACTTGAGCTGAGATGGGGAGTTACTGACACACTATTCTATTGCACATGGGCGTTGTATTCTCTCTTTCCCATCCACTATTAACTCTCCTCACACAAAAATATGATTTGAATCCAAGCAATGAATAAATAAAAAAAAAACCACTTGGATGGAAATTTACTTCAATCAGTCAGCCTTTGAATTAGTTTGCCGAAAATGCGCACGTGTCGCATTCTGTTAACCCGTAACGAGAAAATATTTAAGAAGGAGGGGGTAGGGGGGAACAACATACACACCAGCTCCATCCCTCGCCGAGCTCCATATCAAACGGGTGTTGATGACTTGTAAATGACAAAATACAACACAACCGTATTAAAGCCCCACCGGCTAATTGAGGAATTTAAAAAAAACAAAGAGGCACTGAAAACTAAACTGTCAATTTTTTCGGAGAACAATCGTGTGTTCCAGGATGACCAATTGCAAAAACGTCCAAAAAACAGTTTTCTGCGATCGTTCGATTTCGTCGTCGAAATCGTCGACGGGAGTGGTAGCAAAGAAACAAGACAGAATGGGCATCTTTTCTTTTCTCTTTCTGTTAGTTTTTTTCGGAAAACGGAACGTCCAAACATCACAGGCACATTATTCCATAAGTAGCGCAACTGACGTTCTGGACAGTATTCGACATTTTTTAATTAAACGCACGGTCAATGCGACTTTAACCCCAAAGAAAATTGCACCATGCCTATTCCAATTTAGTCCTGAAATTATTAATTCACTTTTTTTCTTCAGTTATTCAATTGATAGTTGCTTGCTTCTTTCTTAGTCTTCTTTTCGACTCCTAGAGAGATTCAAAAAAGGGACTACTATTACATCTTTCTCAAAAAAGTGAATAATAGTTCAGAACTAATTTTAGAGTAGCATGCATGGCTGGGATTCAAATTTCTTGGATAAAGTCGCATTGATTCAATGAGTAAATGACGAATATCAACAGACAGAGCGTTTCCGTCCGTTATTGTTTTGGATTACTCCAGCATCTTGGACGTATGTAATGAAATGAACAGCAGCAGCATTTGAGGACATATGAACACACAGCATTCAGTAGAAATATATAAAATAGTTTCATTGATAAATTCCGATTCTAATATTAATTCGATATCGCTCGCAGGCCCAGAATGATTTTGGACGGCAATGTGAAAAAGCTTTCTATCTTACACATCATAGACATCGACTAAAAGGCACCACACCACTGAGAAATGAGGTGTCCATAGCATATCGTGTGAAGTTCCTCCCTTTTAGTTTATGTCCGCCCAGCATGCTCCCCAGTCATTTACTATGCACCAACCATTTCACCATCGGTAAACATGAGTTTATCCATCATGTCTTCTAGAACCAACACAACATACTTAACCTTCCGGTTCAGAGTAGGCTATAGGGAAAAAATTCTTTGATCGAAAGGCTTGCTAACTTTGGCTAAGTATATCCTTCATATGGCGACATCCAGACAGGAGCTAATATTTGTTTTTTTATTCATCTCATAATCATTAACAGTACATCCGACGTAATAGATGTCGGATTTTTAAGCATAAGCATCAGAATTGGAGAGTTTTTGAATGTGTTTTTTTTTTCAGAGCGGTGAGTAATTTGAGAACAATGCAGTTCATGCTAGCATGGATGCACAAATACGTATGTACGGTGACGTTGATGAACGATAATCCGAATATCAGATGTGGTCTGAGATTTATTGTCAAAGTATTGTGCTGTTTTGAAAGAATGATAATGATAAAGATCTTTAGTGCAGTCCACAATAAATTCGTAGTACGTCACAGTAATACAGTTGCATCAATCAACAGAGTCTGGAAAAGAACCAAATAATGGAAAAAACATTAATTTGCAAAAGTGAATAATGAAATTTAAAGCGATCGGGCTTTCTTCTCGCGCTAGGGAGGGCGTAGAGGCAGCAACTGCGCGAAGTTACTTAAGAGTGCTAAAAAAAAAAATTCACGAAGGGAAGGGGTGGTACTCATTTTTTACAATTCTTGTCAATCAGGGACCGACAGGAGACATTTTTCAAAACAAACCTGCACTCCCAAACAGGGCTCATTTTCCGCGCCCTATGATTTTCTACATCCTACAATGCTCTATTAGCCCGATCTAAACAAAACTTTCACATCAGATAATCAGGCAGATTCACAAATCAGGGGACAACAGTAAAAAGGAGCGTGGATCGACAAAAGCAAATAAGCATTGCTAAGATGTTCACAGTTACACAAAACACACATTACAAAAACCTACAATTTATTGGTTTTACAATATAACCTGATTTTTTTTTTCAAATTCAAGAGTATGTACATGCATGCGGCGTGGCTTCCGGGCGGGAAGCATTCGAGACGAACACTCGATATGAATGTTCCACAAATCATTCAAATTGACAAATGAAGGCCAAAAAACTTATCAGATACGAAACATTTCTAAAGCAGGAGCCATCCTCTATGTCAACTGGAGTAAGAGCAAAATCTTGCTTTTGTGACATGTTCTTAACTTAAATTTAGATCATTTTATTGACAAAACCAAACATTTCCGGACCAAGATAGTACAATACCAAATCTGATTGTAAAATGTCCTCTTATCAGTCGATCGCACCGTGCAAAATGTAAAATGTTTAAGTCTCTGGCATACATTATCACAGATGAATTGGAGTGTAGGAACAAGGAAAAACTTAACTTTTCATTTCAAAAAATTCAAAACATAACGCCATAACAGAATACAATTAATTGGGCCCGATAATACCTCCACTGCCCTGAGGGGACAACCTGATGGCACACACGGAAAAATGGCATGAGACAAATGGAGTTTTTGATGCACACAGAGTGACAACGATTATGAAGAAAGTCGCGTAATCCAAGTAACCAACAGGAGTCGGAAGTTCAAAAAGTTTGTACAATGCATTCCATAACAGTATCAGCGGGGCAATTTATATTATTATCGAAGCTTTTGTCAAAAATCAATGGCTCAACCACGCGAACTGCAAACCTGATTTACTGTCTAAAAACTAACGCAAAATTGCTATAGTACATAGAGAAGTCCATGGGCTACACTAGCTCTGTGCCGCTACAAAACCTGGGTTATATGCGTGTTTGCATCTACTCGATCCTGATTTGAATACATGGGCGGAGCACTGTTCCTTCGCGATAGATCTCCTCAATAGACATTTTGAGAGAATTGGGACAGAAGGGAGATTGGACGAATGTGCATGTACCTGGTAGGTTTTGGGACATTTTGGGATACAGGCAAGAACATAAGCTAGCTTGAACACAAGATGGGACCCACATTTCCACAGTTAGTGAGACTACTGGTAATGGAGAATAACCATTAAGATCGAGGGAGAAAATGAAGGCAATATCCAGAGGTTCATTATAAAAGTATACTACACATAAAAAAAAAAGCTAAAAAACAGAAATTCATAGAGATGAATTAGCCCCGAGAACTATCGTCCAATTTCCTCAACGAGTCTAACAAAAACAGATTCTAATACAAACCTAGATTTCATAAAAAATTGAATAATTGGGAAGTATATTTTAGTTATCTTAATACACAGGCTCATTAAGAATCATCAGAGAAACAATACAGAAATCTATGCGACACATTAACTGTAGGCTACACCCCTAGTACTCGTAGAAATGGTAAAAAATTAAGGAAAAATCAGACAAAGGAAAGAAAAATATTAGAGATGAAATCCTATTCACCTCTTTCGTGGTAGATTTCTTCTTTTTTATTATTATTTTCTAATGAGTACCTAGAGGTGTAAATTTAGTCTTCCATTAGTATTTCTAACGGTTTGATTTCTCCATTTCATCAATGTAACATTGTATAAAGGATTCTAAATAGTTTCCTCATGTTCAATTTTTATGAAAAATCTAGGTTTGTATTCTAAGATCTGTTTCTTCTCTTCTCTTCTCCTTCTCTCCAACATTATCAACTCGTGAAATTGGACGAAAGGCCTCTGGTTTAATCCACATGTCATGAATTTCGGTGCCTCGTTTTAGGTATGAGATTTCTAAAAGGGTTTCATTTTTCGACATATTATTTTGAATACATCAAGGAAAAGGAATAGCTTGGTAATTTCTTGTTCGAGAATTTTTCATGTGCAGTTTAATCAGATTCAAGAAACGTTCAATTTCGTTCGTAGTTTTTGTTGATTCAATTCTGCTCATCCTCAAAAGAAGAAGTTTTTAATTCAGGATGTAGAAGCAGATGCCCGTTTAAACTATTCCAAGTACTGCAAACCGAAGGAACGTAAGTCATCAACATTAAGACTAGAGTAAGAAGACTGAATGAATAAACAATTTGAATTTAACGAAGGGTTAGAATAGAATTCCGAGTGAGAATGTCATTCGGATCGTCGATATAAACTGACGAAGAAAAGCACGTTAAAACAAACCAATGCACAATCAGATACCCTCACTCGGATCCTTCTGTCATAACCGAAAAAGTAATGGGACCCCCCTACTCTCCGAAATTGTAGAATTACGTGTCAATTTCCTTCATGAACTATGCCTCAAGCAATTACAATGATTGATGTGAATGACAACCTTCTCGAAAAAAAAGTTCATAAATTTTCGGAGTTGACATTGGGAATGGATTAAAAATATCGATGGAGGAGGAGCGAGATGTAACTCTCATACAAGATCTTGTTTAATTATAGCAATATTGTTGCCCTAAACCGATTGTGAAAAATTTTGAGATGTTTGAGAGGAATTTGATCGATAGAGTACATTATCAACAATTAACTGAGCTTAAAATTCACTTGTACAAAACAGCGTCCTAGAAAAATTCACAAAAATCAATTAAACATTTAACCATTTAACCTGTTCAATCCAATACTATACTATCTATTGGAAAACGATGAATCTAAGAGCCAAGTATCAAATGGTCAAGGGTTTAGATAATTGTCGTCAATTTTCTTAGCAAATTTAAAAGCATATAAAAGTCACTAACTTCTTGATAAAAATCTTGTTTCTTCAATAATTCTTAAAGCTTCACCACCTTTGAAAGACTTATAACCTTGTATATCCCTTTCCTCCTTAGTAAAAACTTCCGAGTTGTTTAGGAATAAAATCTTACTGTTTCATATCAAAACCTTGATGTTGCCGAGCTTGATAATGGTCAAAGACCTGTTCAAACCAAGACAGCCAAAATAAAAAAAATTGGGGTGCATCTTTAAAAACGACATAAATTCAAGAATTTAAGTCCCTTTTTCTTTTTTTCAGTCTTTAAGTACACTAATTCATAATTTTGTCCTCCATGCATTCAAAAAGTACCAGGTTTTTTTTCAAAAAAAATGGTATTTTTTATTTTAAAAGAACAAACATAAAGTCATGAATTTGAACCCTTTTTCAGTTCGAAGACCTAAATTCATAAATTCGGCTAAAGCCCCGAGGAGCTTTCTCTCCGATTTAATCGTTTTTATATAGATACCCAGTTTTTCAAAATTTTTTTCAAAATCTCAAATTTGTGAGAATTGCAATCGAGCGAAGCCCTAAAACCTTCGGTTCGATTTTTCACCCTTAAAATCATGACCGTTTCCAGGACACAAAAAAAACCGAAAATCATAAAAAGTTGAAAAAGCTCAACATTTGAGAAGTACAATTTGTAACCGTTGAAAATCATGACCGTTCTAGACTAGAAAAACAATAAACCAAAACATAACACGAAAAAAAATCAGAAAAGTTATAGAAATCTCAAAATTTGAGAATACAATCGGAGTTACAATCGGGGCGTAGCGCAAGCCCTAGAACCTTTCGGTTACATTTTTCATGCTTAATTCAAGACCCGTTTCAAAGACATCTAAAACCCGTACATACCGAAACCACCCCGGGACGAACCGAAAAAATCATTAAATTGGAGAAATTTTCAATTCATGAGTTTTAGAGTAAAGCTAACTTTTATTTCTCAGTGTTTAAAAGATATATCATGTGACTAATAATATTCCTTTAAAAAAGGAAGCAACAAAAATGGAAGGAACTCAGAAAATGAAATGAACAAAAAGTGAGAAGGAACTTCAGAAATGGAAGAACAAAAATGGAAGAAACCTCAAGAAATATACTCCATTTCGTCTATCATCTAAAATTAAAAATAAGTGAATTGGTTCTCAATTATTAGAAAGAGTAGAGCAACATTGGATAAATTAAGAAGACGCAAATTATTACTTAGTCATCGGGTGACGTGTTGGTCGCTCTGTCTAGATTGCTGGTTTGTATCTACAGCCAATTATTTATATAAAATTTTGGTGTTGTAATTGAAGTTATTTGTATAGATTAAAAAGTAAAAATTTTTCAATAATATTCCAGTGACAAGCACCCATATAGCTATGCCCTGATTATATGAAGAGAGAGACAGAGAGATCGAAAGCAGTGAGCAAGAACGTCTAGTATAGTATAGTGAACAAGCAGCTTTCTCCCTCTCCCACCCCCACACCACATTATTCAGATATGCACATATTCATTGTCCATTTCTCAATTTACTCCATAAATATCCCTGTACACCTTTTTGTTTGACAATTGTCAACTTAAACGACCAGCTCATCTCCCCCCCGCCCCGTCCGTGGCTTAAAAGTATTTTTTGTGACTTTCAATGCCAATTTTACAACCCCTCGTACGGTAAATTATTTTTTCAGTTAATCTAGTTTTTTCAAAAATCATAATTTTCTAAAAATCCATTTGCAAAAGTCTACTTTTTTTCAAAATTCCATTTTTTAGAAATCGGATGTTGCTAAAATTCCATTTAAATTTTAGTGCGTTTGCTCCAAACACATACGGGTAGTAAGTACTTCCCAGTGTAATACATGCATAGATTACACTATGCACATACGGAAGTTGCATTACAATAATAGCATACAATAATACCAATAAAATTTCCTATTTTCCTCTTCTCTGAAGATTTAGAACGCATAACGCCGACGATTAGCGGGATATGTTTTCTGGATTGTTAATCATGACACAATTTTAAAAAAAAACAATCATTTTAAACGATGAACCCACATATTTTCACCAAATGAACCTGTTCTTTCATCGAAGAAAAATGGAAAATATATAAAACAATATAGATTAGAATCGGCTAAAGCCAGAGGAGCTTCGCTCCGATAATTATAATATAATCATTTCAAAATCGAATAAGTAGTAAGGAAAGACATCATTAGAGAACAGTTTTAAATCAATACCCCCTCCCTTCTGTCTTCTAGGGATTCCCATAAGAAATTTTTTTATTATAAAATGAGCAACATAAATGAGTTTTTTAAATTATATGGAACACAAACGACAACGAATTTCGACCTAAAGAAAATCGCAAATCAATTAGGAATAAAGAATTTTCATGTTCTAATGAGAAACGAATTACAATTCCTAAAAAATAGGCCAACAGGAACCTTCAGTTCCAGGAACAAAGTTCCATCAATAACTATAAATTTCATAACGAATCTTCACACTTCAGACCAAAACGGCGTACATTGGTCAGCAGGTATCTTTAGTAAAAACGGAGATAATTATTATTTTGACTCATACGGGCTT
>CAJQUW010010845.1:0-137500 GCA_907163375.1 Prostheceraeus crozeri
CCAAAATCGATCTCACAACATTACACCAACAGCTTCCAAACAGCAAGTATTACCCGGGTCGTCCTCAAATGTTAGTGGTGAAGATGAACAATTCACGGAATCTTCAACTCTTCCCAAATGGGACTGTACAGATTCTCGGCGCCCTTTCTCATTCATCGGCGCAGTCAATGCGCTTAGAGCTACAAAGACTACTACGTCGGATATGGAAGAGGGAGAGGTGTGTGATGTCGAATCTGACTGTGGACAATATGGTGATCTCTACTCAATTGAGTGACAGTCTATCATTTTTGAAGATTCGTACCAGCAGTTACAGTTTGTGTTATGAACCCGAACTTTTTCCTGCAGCTCTCATTAGTTGTTGGTTACCTGTGCATGTGGCAATCTTTCATAATAGTAAAGTGATCATTACTGGACTAAAATCTCATGTACAAGCAAATATGATCCTAGACTATCTCATTGAGTATGTACGTACCCAGCGGATTGTAAAATAAAAAACAATTTTTCCAACATGATGTTTTTATTTCAAATCATGATAGAACTTACAAATCATTTTTTCATTAGAGGATGGATTACATGAAAAGTTTTGAATAACAGATGCAAATCGAGATACATGTAAACGTTTTAAGATGAAGTACAGTACAAAAGCACCACACGTTGATGAAAGTGGATGTTGTAGTATGCGTTCATTTCGCTGATATTGACGCGTATGTTTTCTCAACCACTGCTGTGTTGGTATATTTGGAGGTTGAGCAAGAGAGTCAAATAGTTCACCACGTCGGTCTTCTCCAATAAAGATCGCTTTCCAATGCTCACCGCCTAAATTCTGTGAATGAGTGTTTAGCACAATAAAGATGGGATAGTGATTTACTGCAGGTGGTAAGGTATCGAGTGAATAGACATTATCGAAAGCTTTCAACGTCGCTTCGTCTGCATTACGCTGCACTTTAGTCTTAATATCGTCAGCAGTCAGCCAACTCATTAACGATTATACTGAAGAATCACGTCACGATACTTTGTAATTTCAATATTTGAATCGAAGACTGCATAAATTAATACATTGATCGTCTCAGGTAGTGTTCTTTTGAACGTCAAATCCAAACGAATATTATGAGGTACGTTCGCTTGACGATAGGGTGCACTAATATCGCTGTCAGCAGTCAAATCAAATGCATAAATAGTATATCCACTCTTAAACTCTTTCATAGTCAGTCCGTTGGTGTCATCCGTATTGTAAAAGCCAAAGACATCCATAAAATCAACATAACTGCGCATAAATTGATCCGAAGCAAAATCTGGTTTGTAGGGTGGACCAGGATGACTCACACCATTTACACGTAAAGCAATTTCACTTAACTGATTGTGTTTAAAATTGAAAGGATTCTTCTTTATATTACCATTAAATGCATCATTTTCAACCATTGCCACCATGAGGAGCTTCGGTGCTTCTGATGGAAAGAGGCCATCTTTCATGAAACTCTTTTGATCTTTCGGAATTGTAAAGGTGAGAAGCTTTGTATGCTGAATGGGGTAAATGGCATTTTGGCGGTTAAGGCCTTCAGCATGCCCTCTAATGACACTTGGATTCGGTACTACTCGACGAATGTAAAGTGCAATATCTTCCACATGAATTCTAAAATTGTCAACTTTAGCAAATGCATTCAGCGCAAATTCAGGCTTATTCAATGTCAGCTTGAGTCGCATGCTGGTATTACACAGTAAAAACTTTGACTGTCTAAAGAAGTCTAAATTCAGCGGACCATATAGCTGACATACTCTACTATCTTTAATCATAGCAGATCGCTTTACAAAGCCACTGTTTGTTTCAACATCAAATTTTCCTGCTTCATCTCTGTACCATCCCATGGCTTCCATATGACTTTTTTGTGCTGCTGGATGAAACTGTGATACATGATTGAAATATGATTTATAGGGATAATCGCTTTGACCACCTTCCACCTGCTGCTCTCCAATCGTTAGAGAAACATCACGAAGTAATGTAGTCAATGGTAAATTGTTCAGTCCAACTTTATGTGCATCGTCAATAGCAGTTCCATCTGCTTGCTGAATTCTAAACCTCAAATCAAGCATCGCATAACTCAAATCTATGTAGTCATCACTACCACCAGGAATAACAAATTCAATGGGGCCAGCATTCTCAGCTGTTCGAGGATGATAATCTACAATACTTGAACTAAGAATATCTGTCTGTATGGCTTGTTGATCGAACAAACAAAAACCGGAAGTTTTTACACTCCATGATTAGAAGTTATAGCAGCGTCGTCGTTTAGCGCCTGATGAATGATTAGAGCCTCTGCGACGTTTGCGTGAATGCCTTTTGACTGAAGATCGCACCTTACCAGCTCCGCGATGTTTCCTCCTTCCTTTATTCATTCGTTTAGGTGATTTCTTTCCTTGAGTAACACCAGCAATGGTCTGCTTCAATGTTTTTAAACCGCGTTCCTTCCCACGATTCAACAAACTGCTCTTAAAACTTCTACCTCTGGAAAGATCACTAGCAACATCACCAGCAAAGCCAACGGCATTACTTAAAACATTTCGTTTCAAAGATCTACCGACATTGGATATGAGAGGTGCTACAACAGATTTCAGTGCACCAAGTATGCTACCTCCACGTTGGCGGCGAGCGCCGATGTAAATTTGTCCTCCACCACTTACATAGGAGGGTCGTGAATAAAATGAGGCAGTTGGATTCATAGCTCAAACCCTAAACATTGTTAGTTACAACTTTGCATGAATCACTGTCGATCACTTAGATGAAAGATGTCGGCACGACGCATCCAAGAGTTCATACTTGAAGGATAACCAGTCCATTTAACAAGACACCATTCTTCACCTTGCCGTTTTTTACATCGAATGATTTTCTCTACCAAATATGTTTCACTTTCAGTGACTACCTCAATCTCATCGCGGTAAAAGCTACCCTCAATTTCTTCATTATCGTAATCTTTCAACTTGTAGGTGGTCGGAGAGTCTTTTTGATTAATCCTTGATACTGTAAATACCTCCTCTGTCCAATTCGGGAGGTACCCTTTAGCAAAAACACTTTTCACTTTTGAGATACGAACTTTATCGCCAATTTTCACATCACTTTTCACATGAGTGCGTTTACGTTGGAATGATTCGCGCACTTTATCTACATTGTCAGCATTTACATCTACTGGTCTGAGTCCAATAGAACGATGGATAGAGTGATTGTAGGCATGGAGTGTATCTTGTAGAACCTTTGTCCAATTTTGTGTCAAGTTGGCAGTAAAATGTCGCCACAAACGATTTTTTAATGTGCGATTAAAACGTTCAACGAGTGCAGCTTTATAAGCGCTCTTTACACTAAACAACTCAATGTCATGCCTCTCAAATAATCTTGTCACATGCTGATTTTCAAACTCTTTTCCTTGATCACTCTGAATTCTTTTTGGAATGCGACCTTCTCGAAAAAATTGTTTGGAATGCTTTTGCTACTCCTTTCCCTTCTTTAGTTTTTAAAGGTTGAGCCCACGCATAACGCGAGAAAATATCAATGACGGTTAAAATAAAATTATTGCCCGAGTTATGTTTTGAAATGGAGGCAACATCGCACAAATCTGCTTGCCACTGTTCATCGATGTCATGAACAATATAATGGCGGGTGCGGTACTTCTTTTTCGCTTGTTTGTGGAGTGTATAGGTAGCCTGACCCTTTAACCATCGTTTCACTTGTGATTGTGGAAGACCACTCGCTTTTGATAATTTCTTGATAGATGCAAATCCTGCCGGATGTTTTACATCATAATAGATTGACTTCAAACGTTCAGTCGATGACGGCTGACTCTTTTTCCTCCTTCTCATCTTTTTTCTTTCTTGCCTTTCTACATTTACAACAACTGCAGCATTTAGCGGTTTTGCGATCGTGTTCACATTGCTTAGGGGTTTCATTATGAGAGCTGGCGCAGCAAGTGCAAGTGACAACGACATTCACCTCTGGCGGCTCATTACATGGCAAGCAACACATCTGCTTCATATTAATAGTCTGAGAACATGTATTTCCTAGGAGGAGCTGTTTTACGTTTTCCTTTTACCAGTTTTAGTGGCGATACAGATCTACGTCGAGTTCTTCCCCTTGTTTGCTTAGTGAGTGTGGGAGGGGATGTAGCAGGTGACGTCTTAAACCAATTTGTTGGCATTTTCATCGCCTGAAGCATTGGAGTAGTAGCCACTGTTGAATCAAGTTCTTTCAATGTCTCATTATTTAAAGCAAATTTTGGCACATTATGCTTTTTCAATAGTTTAAGAAAGTATGACCAACCAGGTGGAACATAGCCCTGACGGCGCTTTCTACGTGTCGCATACTGAATCAAGTCTTCATAACGTGAAGCATCAATCACTTTATTTTCATCTGTAATGATTTCTCCTCTATCATTTACATTGAGATGGGGTTCAATACTGTTGAAAAGAGATATGGCATGTGCGCGAGATGCTAAAGGTGTAGCAGTCGATACAGAGTCACGCATCTTATTCTTCAAGTTTTTCAATTGCTCAACAGTTTCCGATTGTAATAATACAGCACGATGTGGATCTTTGATGTGAACATTTTGCTGATAATCTATTTCTTTCCTATACATTTGATTTGCAAGAGGTTGCTTTACTTGCTGCATGGCAGTCAATTGTACATATTCATCCTGAGGAATAACAATCATGCGAGAATAAGAACTCATAGTTTGTAGATAATCATGGGAGTTTTCAAAATATCACTTCGAAATCTAAATTCTTCCGGACACTCTTGCGTAAAGTCAATGAATAAGTAACCGTATGGTTTTTCAGTAGCTGCTTGAAAAATTTCAATTAAGGCTTTTGATCCTCTGGGTGCAACTTGTCGCGCTAAAATTTCAAATTGACTTTTATCTCGCGGATTCTTGAAAATAGCATAATAGTGTGTATTCAGGTTTCGTGTACGAGCTTCTTTTCCATCAGGAAACAAATTTTGTGTAATATAGATGATAAAACACCTTTTATGGTGTGCTGCGCGAGTGAACATATCTGTAACATCTTTTGAATTCTTACTTTCTTTTAATAAATCATCCAATACAACAACATCATTAGACTGAAGTTTATCCACTGGAATAATTCCTTCATGTCGAATAAAGTTGCGACTTTGCAATTCCTGAAACAGCGACGGTTGATAAATACCATAACACCAAATCACTCGATTGATAGGTTCCTTAAACAACTCCCTTCTTTTATCCAATAAATTCAGCGTGAAAACAGTTTTACCTGCATGAGATGGACCTGATACAGTCAGAACTTTATCACATTGAAGTCTGAAATCCATTTTATTACTTTGAGACTCAACATTTGCATAATTAACGCTTAGAGCCAAAGATATTTCCCAATAGGTTGCCCACGGCAGGAGCTATCATTGGAAGTATTGCTGAAAGGAAACCGCCCTTTTGTGTTAGAGTTTTCCTCTTTCTTTGAAGGGCGACTTTAGGATTGGAGATGAAACGCAATTTTGTAGCATATCGCTTAAGTAACTTTCGTTGTTTTGGCGCTAATTTCTTCGTCCTCAACTTCCTCACATGAGAAATAATTTCACAAATGAATTTATCGTTAGCATGTCGTATAGCATTGTATCGCTGATTTGCTTTCATTCGTCGGAGAGCTTGAATGGCTGAAGAAAACTTTTGACTTTTACGTTTCGTCATTTTACGTTTCGCCATTTTCCGTGTTAGTCTTTGCTAAAACCTATCTTTACCACATTTGCATAGGTACTAACTATTGCGACATAAGTGACACTCGAAATGAGCAATATCACAGTGGTTACATTGGCAAAGTTGAATGCAATTACGTATGAAACAGCGTTGACAAAAAGCATGCTTACATCTCTTGAAGATGCGCTTTTCATTTCCATCCTTTCGCTTACATACATCGCAACACATAGTTTCACCGTTACTGATGTCTATAGCAAGTCTTTTTGAAGATATGAATTTGCTAGCCTTTTCTAAATAATAGACGCATGTACAGAAGGAATATACTTCGAGAGTGAGCAGACATAGCTCGAAAACCAGTTGTGCTACAATCAAGTACCACTGCATTTTCAATTTTTCTTTATGGAAAGTTGAATGTGAATATCTGAAATCGCTTCAATCACTAGACTGCTACCATGATGGTTAAATGCGTTAAGACGTTCAGCAATTTTTATCATATGTCTTTTAAAAAATTCTTGGGGGTGATCTACCACTTCCATTGAATAAGAAGCAAAATGGAAAGAGCGACTTTCCACCTCTTCCTTTCCAAAATGGCTAAACTTAATTTTCGCAACTAATCGCGCCATGACAATGCTATCAGAGAATGTATTCATTAACTCTAGAAATAGAGTGCTAGCATCATCGACCACTGCTTCGATGTCGGTCTCATCTTTATGAAATTTTATCACATAATCTTGAACAGCTCCTTTTAAACTTTGCCTATGAAAACGTAATGTTCCGCAGTCGTTTGAGAAAGACATGATCGCCCTTTATCTAACCCATCCATTGCATGAAAACAACAACTCTTCTCATAGTAACATTTATTGAATAATGGTAACAAGCATGCATTATAAATCAATGGTTTGAAAGAGATAAAATAGATACAGCTGGTAACTATCATACAGAGAGCAATGATAACCATACAGGACTTTGGCAGTGTTGAGGTAAGGAGGAAAGAAGCATTGGTTATGAACGTAGCTACTACAACGAACAGACAAAATAGGAACACACAAATCCTTAAAACGTTTCGTGACTTCATGATAATGTTGATTCACTCTACTATCCCAAGGCGGGAGCAAAATATCATCAATGATTAGATTGGGAAATACTTTCCTCTCCTTACCAGGATTATTACAAAAGATGCGTATAACATTGAAAGCAGCTAACCATCGTTTAAAGTCAATAAGAAGAGCACTCTCACAAGAAAAGCCATAGTCTTGCAAATATTTCAGATTAAGTCCATGAATGTGTTTTCTCGCCCATTGATCAACATTGGGATCGCAGTTGGCATGTTGATGATAGACACTGACAATCTGATATGTCCAATTGTTCATAGCAATAGCACTGAGCTCCTGTACAGGTTCACCCTCACAATCCATAAAAATGATGATAGAAGCCTAAAACGGAAATTTACACATCTAAGGAAGCGTTCTATAACATATTACAAAATGAAGAATTACATCGATGCTTTTCACGACAAAATACACAAATGATATGATGGCAACGAAGAAGTAAAATGTATCTAATAAGACCACGTCTGCGACACTCAAAGCACATAAGCGAATTGTCATAGGGTAGAGTTAGGAAAGGACTAGTAATTCTCCTTCTTTGATTTGCGTTTTGATGTAGCATTCTTCTCCGACTTGCGCTTCGTACCACTGCTGTTAAGGATTTGATCAATTATGTCGTCCACGTTGGGTGGTTTTGGAATATATAGGATGGATTCCATATGCATGGAGAGAGAGGCTATTTTATTATCCTTGTGTCGACCATAATATAGCCCATTCACTTTGAAAAGGATATCCCAAGTACCTTCTCCGAGCTCATCACATCTGATGGGTATTGAATGATCTCCCTCCTTCTTATAGTAAGTACACCAATGTGATACCGGTAGGCAAATGTGATTACCATCCCAAATCTTTCTATAGGGAGTATCCTTGTCATCTCTCGCCTTCCACTCTTGAGCAAGAGGAGTAGGAATGTCCATATTTAATGTCACGTACTCCTCAATAATATCAAGTTGGTGGCGAATATACGGACTCACGGGGATCAGTATGTAGTCCCCATACTGATTGTGCATTATCTTGACATCCGTGGAAGGGAGCATTCCCGTTTGGAGTACTACGCTATGATCATCATAACGCAAGGCTTGTTTAAATTTACGCTGTAGCGGTGTAGGATTATGTACCTTGGATGTTTCTTCCACTGGCCTCAGTTGTAGATGATCTGACCGTAGCGAACCTTGTAACGTTTGACCGCCATTTTGTCCTACTAGTGCAGCAGATGGAGTAGATGCCTGAAAATGAAAAAAGATTGTATTAAGTTTACGTTCAAGGGAGGAGAGGGAGGGAAGTAGCGACTTACCATTTTAGTTGGATAATAGAACAGGGAACTAGAGAGAGAGAGAAAATGTGCGTCCGTCACTCGTGTGATTCAACGATGGAATGATTCTCACTGTGGAAGGCTCGCTATTTATAAAGAAATGCTTGATTCTCATTGGATGATGATCCTCATTGGATAATAACATCAAGCTGATTCCAAATCTGGCCTCCGTTTACCAATCCGAGCCTTCGTTTTGGTGCTACAGCCCAAAACGTCCCAAATTCTAACTCTGTCGTTTTTCGCCAATGTCCCAAAATCTTAAATGGTGTCTCACATCTAAACGAAGACAGATAGGAACAAGCCGATTGTTTCACTGAATTTGTCTCACTCTTAGCTTTCAAACGAGCTATCGCACGACAAAATCCGTCCACTAGAAGCCAAAATCGAAGCAAGCTGTCCAGAGGGGGGGGGGACGTCAGCGAAATTTGATGAAAAATGTTTTGGTGACGGTCCCAGGTCGAAATTCCACACTTTGGAAAATTTTCAAATTTTTACCCATACAAAGTCACTCTGACACTTAGGATTTTTTCAGGTAAGCGAGCTCCGACCTAAAATCTTGTAACCGCTCTAACTTTTGAACGAAGACAGATAGGAACAAGCCGATTGTTTCACTGAATTTGTCTCACTCTTAGCTTTCAAACGAGCTATCGCACGACAAAATCCGTCCACTAGAAGCCAAAATCGAAGCAAGCTGTCCAGAGGGGGGGGGACGTCAGCGAAATTTGATGAAAAATGTTTTGGTGACGGTCCCAGGTCGAAATTCCACACTTTGGAAAATTTTCAAATTTTTACCCATACAAAGTCACTCTGACACTTAGGATTTTTTCAGGTAAGCGGGCTCCGACCTAAAATCTTGTAACCGCTCTAACTTTTGAACGAAGACAGATAGGAACAAGCCGATTGTTTCACTGAATTTGTCTCACTCTTAGCTTTCAAACGAGCTATCGCACGACAAAATCCGTCCACTAGAAGCCAAAATCGAAGCAAGCTGTCCAGAGGGGGGGGGGGACGTCAGCCGAAAATTTTTTCTCTCCGATTTCGCTGGAAACATCCTTCCTAACCCAAAATTTCACGTAGATTCCGAATCTGGACTCCGTTTTCTCATCCGATGCTTCGTTTGGGCGCTACACACCAAAACGTCCCACATTCTATGTCAAAATTTTGAAGAAACAGTTTTTCTCGCCGATTGCCTTGAAACTCACCCTACCGATGCAGAATTTCACGCTGAATCCGAATCTGACCTCCGTTTTCTCATCCGACCACTCCTTCCACTCGAAACAACCCATTTTACAACCCAACATTCAGCAGATTGCACCAAAAACATCACACACTATAGCCTCAAGACTAATCCTGGCGGTCGCCCACGTCAACCTAGACGGTCGCCCACGTCAACCTAGACGGTCGCCCACGTCCACCAGGCGGTCGGACCCACTCACCCGAGTCTCACACTCTGTCGGTCGAGGGGGGGGGACGTCAGCGACCTCTCGCGATGGCGACCAACCTGGCCGGCACATCACGACACTGTCGTTCCAGAGGGGGGGGGGACGTCAGCGACCTCTCGCGATGGCGGCCAACCTGGCCGGCACATCACGACACTGTCGTTCCAGAGGGGGGGGGACTCAGCCCACGACGGCGGCCATCTTGCGCTATCCAGAAGTGGAGTTTTACTTACTACTTCTGGTTACTCCGATATTCAAAGCTGGCTCGAGAAGCAATATATCAAATTACCGTCCTGTGACCATCTCAAGCACAGTGTGTCGCATTATGGAACGCATCATTCGCAGACATATCATAGATCATTGTACGTCTTTGAACATTATTTCACCGACTCAGCATGGATTTATCCCTCGTCGATCAATTGAAACCGCTCATATTGAATTTTATGACTACCTTACGAAAACATGTGATAATTTTACGGATATCGATCTGTTACTCTTGGGCTATAGCAAAGCTTTTGAAAGCATACCACATGATCGCCTTTTGTCCAAATTACAATATTATGGATTTGGTTCAACTATGTTGCGTTGGCTGAAGAACTATTTTCATCGGCGAACTCAATCAGTTTTGTTCAAAGGCCATGTCTCATCCCCATGTGTAATAATGAGTGGGGTAATTCAGGGTTCTGTCATAGGCCCGATTCTGTTTACGTTATACACTAATGACCTTGACGAAGCAATAGTATGGGGCAAGATTGTGAAGTATGCCGATGATATTAAAATTGCATTTGAATGGTCTAGAGGCTCCAGTGAATCCGAGAATCATGCGCAACATCAGCAGGATCAAGATCGACTCGAAAGGTGGAATACTGACAACGGTTTGAACTTGAATGTAAGTAAAAGTTGTGTTGTTAATTTTGGTACTAGAACATCGGATATGCGACAATCATATATACTGTGCAACAGAACGATCCCTGCTACTAGAATTTTCAAAGATTTGGGAATAACTATCAATGATAGACTTTCATTTGATGAACATGTTTCCCTGACTGTTAATAAAGCACGTCGAATGCTTGGCATGATTTCCCGTTCATTCTCACAACGGGATATACATGCATCAATCAATCTATATAAGACATACGTCAGAAGTAAATTGGAGTTTGGTAACATACTTTGGCAGCCTTATACACAGAGAAATATCAAACTTGTTGAAAGTGTGCAAAGACGAATGACCAAAAGACTACCTGGCTTTGGACATCTCCCTTACCGTGAGCGGCTATATAATTTGAAGATTCAGTCATTGCAGGCTCGTCGAATTCGATATCATCTCATTTTCTTGTATAAAGCTGTCCATGGGTACGTTGACCTCGATATTTTCAAGCTCTTTGATGTTGTAGCAAACTCCTCAACTCGAGGTAATCACTTCCGACTTTACACAAGCCGCTGCCATCACAATTATCGCAATTAATTATTTTTTCACTGGTCCAGCAGGAATTGCCCAATACTGGAATATGCTGTCAGATGCAGAAATAAATGTTGAATCCGTTTCAAAATTCAAAGTAGTTATTGAGAGGCTATTTCAAAGACTTGATATTTGGTAATTACTGGAAACAATGTACGCTCTCTTATTAACACTTTTTCTTTCATTCCGTGACTCCACACCAATAGCTTGACAACTTGTGTATAACTCTTCTATCATGATATGCCTGGTTAGCCCTTTAGTTGGGCTCTGTATTTGTTTTCCTTGAATCAAATACAATTATTATTATTATTATTATTCGGATCGATTTTCTTGGTGATGGCTCCTTCACCTGTCACAAGAGCAAAGCAAAGTGCCCAAGCAGATTTGCTCAAAGAATGGAAAGTTTTATTGACTGAAACTTAGAATGAAATCAAGACTGAAATTATATCGTCGCTTCGATTGGACATAGAAAAGCTTGAAACATCAATAAATCTAATTGCCCAGAGAGTACAGTCTATAGAAAATGGATTTGACAAAGTCACATCTGATGTTTCACGGCTGGATTCTGAGGTTCAATCAATTAAAATTAGATTGTCTGAATCTCCAAATGAAGCAAGTAAGATGGCAGAACAAGTCTTTGCGGAAGTTAAGCAACAAGAACTAAGAAAGAAAAATATCATTATTTCTGGTCTTCTTGAAAAACTTGAAGGTTCACTAGATGAGAGAAAGGAATATGATATACAGAAATGCGAGGAAATATTTGAAGAACTAGATGTCTCTGAAGTTAATATCAAAAGTGTTCGGCGAGTGGGCAAAATTAGAAGAGATGGCAAGCGCCTACTGAAGGTAGAACTTTCTAAAAGTTCTTCGCGACATGAAGTATTAAAGGAAGCGAAATCCCTCAGAAACACTGATTTTGCTGGGGTTTACATCAATCCTGATTTGACACCTTGTCAGCAATTGAAGTTTAAAGAACTGCGTGAAGAGTTGAAGAGAAGAAGAAGTCTTGGCGAGGACGTTGTGATTTATAAAGACACTGTCGTTGAAAAATCCTCTCTTAAAAATTTTCACTAAAAGTTTTATCGACTCATACATGTGGTTATAAAAACGATTTTCACTACACTTAAATTCACCGACAATATTAATGACAAATGCTCGTTCACTTTTTCATAAATTTGATGAATTATGTGTGCATGTTTCCAACCTAAGACCTGCCTTGATAGTTGTCACCGTATCATGGCTCCACTCTGAGTATGATGATCAACTTTTTAAAATCCCAAATTACTCAATTGTTCGAGATGACCGGAGAGATCGTCGTGGTGGTGGAGTTATCGTCTGGATTCACAATACTTATAGTATCAAATGTCTGGAAAATGAAGTGTTGAAGCCGCCTCCACTTAATTGCGTAGAAATGCTCCTCAACAATGACATTTTTGTTTGTGCATGCTACATTCCACCTAATCTAAATGTTGATACTGTGAGTTCAGTAATTGAATATTTGTCAGATTCGATCGATCAAGCAAAACTGATCAACTCTGAGTGCAATATCATTCTTTGTGGTGATTTTAACAAGGTCGATGTCAGTGAAATTATAACTTTTCATGGTTTGGTGAATATTGTGAATGCCCCAACCAGACATAATGCCATCTTGAATATAATTCTTGTTGACGAAAATTTGAGTGAACTATATTTTGATTGCAAGATTTTCCCACCACTTTCAACGTCAGATCACAATGTCATCTATGTACCAAGTAATCATCGAATTCAAATACCACGCAAAAATGTTACCGTGTACGACTATCGAGAGGATAATTTGAAAAAGTTTATGAGGTTTCTTGAGTCTGTCAAATGGGAAGAAATGTATTCTTCACAAGACGATATTGAGCTAAAAACAAACATATTCTACCGACATTTTAATGATGCATTTTATCTTATACCAAGAAGTGTCGTTCAAATATCAGAGAAGGATAAGCCTTGGATCACTCCAGTCGTGAAGTATTTGATACAGGAGCGATGGGATGCCTTCAGATGTGGTAATTTTGGATTATATAACCACTACAAACACAAGGTTAAAGAAGAAATTCATCGAGCAAAACTTATGTGGGTTGAAAAGGTACAAAACAGACAGAAAAATGTGTGGAATGTTGTAAATGAGCATCGAAAGGGACAAAAGACTATAATTAAACATTCTAATTTCACAGCGGAAGTGTTAAATGACTATTTTGTAAGTCTTTTTCGAGATGATGTTCCAGATGATGCTAATGATAAACATTTAAGTGAAGGAATGTGGTGTCCTCTTTTTGGAACTGATGAAGTGGAGAGCGCATTGCAAAGATTGGCCGCAAAGAGCACTGGCAGTGATGAAATCCCCGTAAGACTATTAAAAGCAGCTGCATCAGTTATCTCAAAACCTTTGACACATTTGTTCAATTCGTCTCTATTACAGATTGTTTCATAAAAAATGGATCACCCTTAAACATCGCCTTAACTTCAACTTTGTCTAACTCCGCCAAACTTGAACGAATTTCTCTGAAATTTGGAAGATATGTCAGTTGTGCTCACTAATATCATTGTTGGAAATTTCAAGCATGAATATTGAGTTGTTTCCTGTTATAGATAAAAAAGTAGTAGATAATTTGATCTTCATTTAGCAATGTTACACAAAATCATACCTCACTCTTATAAAATTACATTTGTTTCCTTTGTTATGTAATATGTTGTTCTACAAGCCAAAAGCTATCAAGCAAAACAAAAATAAAGAAAATCGGTCAATCAGAGCCAGTATAGCACCATTATTCATCAACAATAATGTAACTGCTACATGTGATTAACTGGACTTCATGTTCCATAGCTTCCTGACTTCGTTGCGGTGGTGTTGGCAGCACTCCTGATTGCTTTCAGCTAGAAATCTATCTCTTACCGGTTGAAAACAATACAAAGCACAAATGAACAATAACGAGATCGCATTCACAAAGGCAAAGTGTCAGCCTTGCTAAAACTAGGGTTTTCTTTGCGAGCTACAAGCAAGCGACTAAATGTCCCTTACACAAATGTGCATCGATGGCATAATGATGATTTTCGACTCTGTCGTAAAGAGGGCTCTGGCCGTCCACGCAAAACGTGTCACAGGAGTAGTAGAGTCAACTTATGCAAGTCTCAATTAGGGCTTAGGACATTATCTTGGCCAGCTCGTTCTCCTGATCTGAATCCTATAGAAAATGTATGGAGTATTCTAAAACGTAACGTTCGTCGTTCACTGCTACCTACAGATGGCGTATCACAACTTACGTCACTGTTAAAAAGAGAGTGGAGAAAGTTAGATCATTCAAAAATCAACGATATCATCGAATCAATGCCTAGACGAATTGGTGATGTCATTGATAATAAGGGTAGGGCCACAAAATATTAGCTTCTTAAGAACCGTTACTGTATCATAGCTTATCAGATTATATAAGGACATTTAAATATATTAGGAACATGAAATAACATGAAAAATGCTTTATGTATCATACTTATGTTTTATTTAGTCAAATTTTAGGATGATCCACTTTTTATGAAACGGACTGTATTACAAACTTTCCCACATCAATGGAAAATTGTAAAAATTGTCCCTATTCCTAAATGCAAGAAACCAAGCATATCTGATTTTCGGCCCATTGCATTACTACCTGTAGTTGCAAAAGTGCTTGAAAGACTCATTTTTTGTAGAATTGCAGATAATTTGTTGTGTAACTACGGACTAAATCAGTTTGGTTTTCGACGAAGCAGCAGTGCAATCTGCTATATGATTGCATTATTCGAAGAAATTCTCCGCAAATTTGAGACAACTAATATTCGTGCCATTTCATTGATTAGTTTTGATGCAAGAAAGGCTTTTGAAAGTGTTTCCCATCGACATTTGATTAATACACTTCTCTCTTTGAGTTTACCGCGAGGTTTTGTTTCATGGTATCAAAATTATTTAGATGGAAGGCAACAATATGTGTTTTATAATGAGCGCAGAAGTCAAATGGTACAAATTGCCTCTGGAATACCACAAGGAGCTGTTTTATCTCCGTCACTCTTTTGTGTTTTCATTTCGTCAGTAAGAGCAGCATTACAACAGAATAATATATATAAGTATGCAGATGATATCATGTTGATGTTGTGTCATTCCGGTGATGAGGTGTTGAAAGAATCCATATCAAAGATAGAGTGGGAAAACATATGTTCATGGACTTCTGATCGTAACTTAGTCCTCAATATGAAAAAATCTTCACATCTTCTTGTAACAAAATCGCGCAATCCTCCAAAATGTGATTTTCTGTGTTCAGTCCTACCACCAAAAGAGACAATTGAAATCCTTGGATTTAAGTTGAATGCCTCTTTGACGTGGTCTTCACATATTGATCAGCGACTGAGAAAAGCGTCGAAGCTAATTCATCTGCTGAGAACCCTAAAGCATATAATCACCAAAAAAGATTTAATCAACGTGTATCAGTCACTTGTGCTCTCGACTTTGAACTATGGATGCTCTTTGTATGTTGGAGATATTCTGGAAAAAGATAAACATCTCATTTTAAAATTCGAGAGACGCTGCCACAAAATTATTTGCAGCAGACATTGTAAGCTGAAGTGTTTGCTTGACTTTTTTCATATTCAACGCCAACAAGTTATGAAATTGTTTCAGTCCGCTTTTAATTGCGATCATGTTCTGAATTCAATCATTCCACATCGTCTTCCAAGTGGGCGGTTGTCACAACCATTCTGCAAGTCTTCGCGACGTCTCAAGTCCTTTGTGCCACATATGACTATTTTGTATAATGCTTTTTTTGACTATTATTGATTTGATCTTGATTTGCCTAAATGATTTCTATTGATTTGAAAATATACGCTATCTTATCTTATCTTAACACTTAATCTATGTGCTTCATTGAATTTATTGGGCTTCATCCTTAAAACTCATACTGTACTATACAGTCAAAGAATTAGGTCCTGATGATAATTTTGAAGTTAATAGGCCTACTTACAGTAAGAGCTATCAAACCGATGTATCAGCGTAGTAAGACGAAAGAGTGTGAATGCATAATACCCAAAAATCAACAAAATTTAGAAATTGTTAAAAAGATTTTATTTCTTTTTAGCGCCGTTCGATCTCTATTCGGAGGAACATGCGGAGTCTATTCAAATTAATATATTTATTAAACTGAAGCCGTAAGTGAAGAGTCCCACCGGAGGCCAGAGCCGCAGTCCAAGTCGAGACTTTTGTAAGTTTCAGATTTTTAACCCGCGGATTATGTCGCAATAAAATTACCTTCGTTTACGTTTTGGGTCCCCACATCCACATTTATTGTAATATAGCTGTGCTTGATTGAATTTTCCTCAGTCTGATGATATATCACTGATTTTAAGATATTAATTGATCGTAAAAGATCTGTCTTGATGATTTCATGCGATAAAGAAATTCTCCAAAAAGTCTTAATTTGTACGCGGTTACAAAAATATCACGTGCTTAATAAGATAATAAAGAATTATCAGAACGATGTAATAGGCACAGGTGTTCGAATTCTCTTAATCTGCAATTCTACATGACCACCTCGCATCAAACTGGGAAGTTGATTAATTGAACTGCATGCTTTGTGAGGATGTCGAGCATCTATTGAGCTTCACATCGCTGTTTCTTTCGCAAACCACATCTGCCTCGCGGCAGAGATAGGAAAAAAAAGTCGTGCGTCGCTTGCGGATTAATGTGAGTTCAAGCAAAGTGCTTCGATTACCACAATTCCTTCAGATTCGAAGAATTCAGATCATTGCACACAAGTTTTCTCCATAATGTTGGCCCTTTCGATCATTATTAGAAAAAAGTAGCAGGCGTACGAAAATTAGCTCAATTGATGATTTCACCATCGTCTTCTCACCATTCCTTACTGCATAGTGCATACACTGAATCGAGTGTTAGCTAGACGATGTGTGTTTTGGTGTGTGCGAAGTGATATCACAGCACGCACACATCTGTCACTGGCTCTGGTGTCCTCTACTTGAAGGTTGCATCACTAGTGACGATCGAGGGCGAAGCCCGAGATCGACAAACGAGTGTTGCAACCGAATTGTCACACTGTTTTTTTGGACAGAGTAATGTAAGCGATTTATCACCACACTTAGCCGATTTCTATGTAATTGCTTGAACCATTAGGGAATTTGTACTTTATTGTTCCTCAATGAATGGCATTTCAACCATAGATATCTATAACTAGCAATTTTGGCTGGTCAACAGTTTGCAGATGTGTTTTGGAACGCTATCTTAGCGCTATGATAGCGTTATCCGACAAACTAAGTATTTCAGAACGCGCTATTTTTTATCATGAAGCGCCAATCTATGCGCTATTTATTGAAGTTCTGAGAAACGCTACTTAACACAATAGGAAATTGGTTGTTGTCTAATTGTAAATGAAAGCTATCTTATTTTATGCACCTTTTTGGCGGAATGTTTTTGCATGTTTACTACTTGTCAAGTTACAAGAGTTCCAACATCAGTATTAAAACTTATTCAGCTTTTTTTGTTTTCTAATTCATATCAATGTAGCCTACTGTCACAATTTCAGATTTGTAGAAAACAATTAATTCCAGATCTAATTTATTAATTTAGAAAGACACATTTATACTGAAATCAAAATCAATTTGATCAATGGATGTATGAAAGCAATTACATAATTTAGTCTTTGGTTTAGGCGAGTCTAGAAGGCTGCTAAGCATCACTTCTTGCTTCGGTCCTTTTCTTTTGCAACCTTCTTTTCTTTTGTTTTCTTTTGTGTCCTTTTGTAAACGGCCCGCAATAGTCCATTTCCATCATGTAAGGAAAATGCATTGGTATCCCATAGTTTCGCCTCACTATCCTCTGATATCGGATCAGCTCTCTTGTGATGGGATCCGATGCCCCGAGAAGTGAGATTTCTCATGCAGGCATCTAAAGCACGGACAAATTGCACAAAATTGAAATCCTCCTTATCCATTATATTGCAGTCGGGTCTTTCTTCTCGGATAAATCGGGCCAATAAGCAAACAATATTGTAAATAGTATTGGGAGGATACTCGGTTCCATCCTGCCGTCGGATCTCGAATATAAAATGTTTCAAGGCTCTTGAAATGTCAGCCTTTGGAGCCGTCCACAAATCTGTTAGTTGGGGAACCAAGTAATCATTTTCTTGTGTTGTGGAAGATTGTTGGTTTCTCCAAGTGGTCCAATCTTCATATAACTTTGTGCACCAGGAACTATTTCTTTGACCGTGAACATGAAACAACGCGATCAATGTCCTGAGACGACGCAATGGAAAATCGACTAGCGTCAAAGCTGTGGTCTGCCATTGTGATCAGATGTGCTTAGGGTAAATTCAGAAATCCTATTTATATATTAGTGATGAGAATTATTAACAAGTCAATCATTAAAGAATAGATTTCATATCAAATACAATCAGCAACTGCTTTATCAAAAGAAGACACTTATGAAAGAGTAACAATACAACGCTATGAATTTGTATGGGCATTCATTCTGTCTATTCCCTTATTCCAACGCAACTAGGTGTGAAAGTCTTGACTGGCAACAGAATCTATTGTGTTCGCTGTTGTACAAAGAGATTATCAGCTATGTTATAAAGAAACGCTATCTTAGCGTATCTGGATAACAGAACAAGTTGAAATTACGGTTACATTCACAATGTGCAATTACGAGCCATAGCAATCTTGGGTCAGATAATCAACAGATCAATCTATGCAGGCGGGCAGTGTTATTCTACTATAGTGCTAGAAAACGCTATCTTAGCGCTGTCATAGCGTTCGAAGTTAGAATAGCGTCACAAAATTGTGTTGAGACAGAGCCTTTCATACAAACTTCAGCGTGTGCAAAATGTGGAAATACCTTGTCAGACAGTCTGACGCTATCTGTGTTTCATACAACTTACACAAGCTGTGAGGAGCTCGAACGCTATCTAAGAAAGTGATATCTATGGTATTTCTTTATTCAGCAGTTGAAACAAGTGAAATTGCATCAACTGCACTTACATGAGGACGCAATGCAAGTGATTTAGAACTTCATGTTGATGTAACTGAAACTACCACAGTTAATGCATATGCATGGCCAGAGTGTAACAATGACAGCTTATTGTTTGCCATTTCCAATAGCAAGCGATACACGAATTATCCATTCGAGAAGGAGCAAGTTGTCTAATTGTGTGATGTGCCATTTCGATATCACGGCTACACATAACCCTTCCTTTCTAGGAAACCGAAGCGCGCGCAGATGAATCTAATTCTATGATTCTGCATGATATCCAAGTGGATGCATTCCACCAGCAATCTCATTACTCGAGTTTTGAGTCATGCGACTTCTCATGGTCTGGTCGAAAAGCTGGTGCCCACAATTCAGAAGAAAATACAACCGAAATCAATAACAATCAATATGCCTATTTGAGGACAGATTGGCCGATGGGTTCCAGAGCGAAATGTGAGTCAAGTTTGCAAAAAATCAGTTTCCATCGAAAACATGCTGTCGGCATGTGTAGCAATTGATTTGCCTGATTGATCACACCAGATTTTGTGTGATTGTATTCATCGATCACCTCTGTCAAGCCACGTTCAAGATCCTGTGCTGGTGTGGGCATAGTTGTGAGTATAATATCTCAGAAACTTCGATATCAAAAGCTTCAACCCACAGAATTAAACAGGTCGTCTCTTCTTCCGTTTGACTAGAAGGGAAGCATTGGAACATGTAACATTAATGAAATGGCACAATCTCCTGACTAAATACCATAGCAATCGAACAATGAGCAGCCAGTTCAACATTAAATACACCAAATTGTGCAAAGTTTCAGTGACTGTTATCAACCGGATCACACACCAAAGAGACGCAGACGACGTCAAGTTCTACAGAGAAGTTTGTGAACATTTTTTCATGCGCCTGCTAACTTTTTTTGATAATGATCAGATGGCTCAACATTATCGAGAAAACCTTCGCGCAATGATCTGAATTCTTCGAATCTGAAGGAATCGGAGAATTTTGAAGGAATTCAGAGCAATCCACAAGCGACGCACGACATTTTTTTCTATCTCTGTAAGGCATTAAAAATTTCATTTTGCCCACTTAGTAGATTCCTGTATGTGCCATCGTTTTGAATCAGTTTGCACTTCTAGCAAAGTGAAACGATTAAACAATCTAATTCTGTGGTTGTTGGGGGTAACACAATTACCCCTTACCCCAAACATAAATGAAGATAAAACTAAGCGCATTTCCGTAAATTCAAATCATAATTAAAGCCCTTGAGCTTCAGAGACGTTATATAAAATGGCTAAAAGTCACAAAAAGCCAGGATCCAAATCTAACTACATTCGGTAGTGTACAGGAAAGAATTTCGTTTGCGATTACGAAGTTACTGCAAACATAATCCACAGGTTAAAGCCCGTGGTGTGCTCCCTTTCCAGCTATTATGTCCCCTATGCTATGGGGGTCGAAACACAACTAGACGAGTACCTGCTGATGACTGACGGACTGCAGTATTATGTTTTATATCCCTTAATTGGTAGCTGAAGTAGTGGTCGATGTATTGTAATTCAAATGAAGAAATGTGGAATTACATGAAGTACTATAGACGGATGAAGAAACTGGCGATAACAAATTCAAGTGAAGAAATAGTATTTTCCATGTGTAGTCTTAGGTATAGTGTGTATAGTTTCATTGCTTTCGGTGTAGTAGAATGTCATTGTAGTTCTATTGTTTACCTCCATTATCCACTTTCCACTTATCCACTCTTACCATTATCCACTTTGTGTAGTGTCAGATATAGTTCACTTGTAATCGGTGTAGTAGCATCGTTGTATTTCCATATTTTACCTCCACTTTTCCAATTTCTATTCATCGGTTTCATGTTGTTTTATAATATCCATTTTTAATTTCCTTAACCTATGGTGACCATTGTCTTATTCTATTTCCACTATCAGCATCTGTAGTCGGTACAGTATATTAGACGTCTGCTTTGAACGTGTATACGGCAGTGTTTGGAATGTATGGTATTAGTACAAGTCTTAAGATTTCCATTTTTACCAGATATTGGGCCAAAGCTGATCAATTTAATTCGTTGCCACGAGAAAGCTACATTGAGTTCTTTTAAGAACTGATTAATCCAATGGTTACAGTAGCATTGCCTTTGTACACTTGCGGATTGGAGAACGCCATCAGTCCTCATTAGGACTACTTTAACTAATAATTTAAATTAGTAAGGATTATATTATAAATGGCTACTGGGATGACTTTCATCATCGTATGAGAACTACTTCACGCTTCTTTCATAGAGGTTTATGCCCATTCGACCGTGTATTGCACGTGCAAAGGTAAAGCGTATTTTCATTTTCACCAAAATCACACATGCATTAGGCTACACGCAATCGGGTTGACTGGGTAGGTTACTATTTTTCCAGTGAGACGGGATGCAAGAGAAAACTCTTCTCGCATATTTCCAAAGCCTTTCTGCTGACATGAATATCATTTCTTGATTTGCTATAAAATTCTAAATTCTTGATGGTTTGCTGTAATATTTCTTAAGTAATGACAGAGGGCGGGAGGACCAAACCCAAGAAATTTTCAAAACCAAAGTATTCTCTCCCGAAGTATTTATGCTACAATAATCACAAAATAGATATATAGAATATATAAAATCTTCAAAGTTGCCAACGTTTCGGGTTCCTGACCCTTTCTCAAGGCCCTTAACTATAAAATACTTTAAACTATAAAAATATATATTAAATATAAAGAGACATTTCTGCCCAATAAAATTGAAGAAACATTTATGACTCATGTAGGTTATGACCAGTACGCATTTCGACCTCTTAAATCTACAACCAGCGCACCTTTATCGATACACGACTCTTACATGGAGAAGAAAGAGACATTAGCAGTGAGAGTTACTTGCTTAAACATGGCAAAGGCTTTTGACAAGGTCCTTCACAATCGCTTGCTGAACACTCTGAACAGCTTGGGATTAAATCATGGTTTCCTGATTTGGCTGGGATCTTTTCTAAAGGATCGCTGCCAGCGCGTTCTATATGATGGCGTCCATGGGCCTACCATTTATGCCACATCTGGCGTACCTCAAGGTACAGTGTTAGGTCCTTATTTGTTTTCCTTATTTATGTCAAGTCTCTCCGTTTGACATGACAATGCTCATCTTATTAAATATGTAGATGATCTTACATCAATAGAATGTCTCCGAAAATTCCGATGATCCAAGTTACATGAGCTCACACTAGGTGACATGCCACGCTCAATTACGCGTAATTCACGCGTAAACTACGCGTAATTACACATGACCCTAAACATCCGTGGTTCCCGCGTGCCATTACTGGAATGTCGGCAGTCCTGGTATGTAGACTTTGCGTTTCATGTGACTATGTGTATCAGAGGCTAAACAATGTGATAGGACCTAAATTTCATGCTCAAGGAAGATAGACATGCTAAGTTCATCCGTGGTTCAAGCGGCAACGCGGACAACCATAGACGACGCGCAAACTACAAACGCTCGCCCGCGCTTATTTAGAAGCACTCCGCATGTTTTGACTGTTTTGACAGCATCAGATCACGTGATTGCTGACTCTTAGTGCAGCGCGTATGTACGCCCGTAGAAGCATAAATTGCCTTTAACCACGGATGCTTGGGGTGTTCCGTAATTACGCGTGGCAATGTCACCTAGTGCAGCATCAAATTGGATTGCCGATAGTAAAATGTCATTAAATCTGAGTAAAAGCAAGCAATTTTTTGTAAATAAGGGTTAGGGCTACATGTATGCTGATTCTTGCTACGCAAATATTGATGCTTGTGAATCTGTGACGATTTTAGGAGTTGTTCGGAAAGATGACCTAACTTGGTATGCACATTTTGACATTGTATGTAGAACTGTCTGCCGGAGACTTCAAGTACTTAGAGTATTGAAATCATTTGTGTCAAGAGATTAACTGGTTGATGTCTACAATGGAATCGTGTTCCCGGTCCTCTTTTATGCAACCCAACTGCTTGGTAACCCAACTCTTGCGCAACCTGAAAAGAGTCATCACTAGAGCACATCGCATCATTTGTGTAAGAGATGACTGCACCTGTGACTTTATGTTCGATGTTAGTCTTCATCGCGATGACATGATGTGTGCCTTTCTAAAAAAAAGTGCGAAATCTCTTCTCATCCTCTTCACCATAATTATGATTCCGCAGAGTCTGTGTAACACCATCCATTTTAGCCTCCCAATATCAACATCATTGAGACGGTCGAATTCATTTTTCCCTTATACATGTTCTTCAGCCAACTCAAACCTGTAAAATGTATATTGTCTCAGTTACTTATGCTGATATTTATTATTATTATTGTATCAAAACAATATAAATTCCATTAATATCTAAGTGTAAGGAGACAGTTATTATAGATATTGTACCGTAAATCTTGCACACGCATCACATCACCATCGAAAGAATGCAAGTGATCGTAATAGCTCTCGCACTGATCAGGCTGTAATTGCTCTCTATACTCTCGTTAAGGGCGAGTTGAATAGTTTCTTCATTGTTCGAACACGGTGCTCTGTCAGAGTCACGGCGGCATTCATTGAAGTGTTGAGAACGTCTAAGATTCTTCTTGACATTCCGTTTTTGATTCTGCTTTTCGTGGTCGACCATGAATACTCTATTGGGTTGAGAGGAGCAGAGTAGGGCCACATCCGCACTATTGTTAAGCTAGCATACTGTTTTATCGTCTGAACAATGTCTTCGATGCCCGAATGTGATGGCCCACTGTCAACGACTATTACAACATTTTGAAGAGAATCACCTGACAATAACAATTCATCTAGTGCACAAGACATAATTTTGTGATATCTATCACGCTTTACTGATCCGCGGCAAATGCGAGAATATGCAATGCCTCGCTTGATGATCAAGCCCCAACAATGAACGTTAGGACTATCGGGCAGTTTGGATCTTTACACCATTCGCCAGTGCGATGACCTTAAAGTCTCCATCTGCCATTGCACAATCGAGCATCCTTTTCTTGGATGCACAGTCACACTTATTGCAGTTTCCACTTATCAACCCTGGGCGAACTCCAGGAGCACGACCATCATTGGAGATGTCGGATGCGGTATCATCCGAATAATGCATATTGAAGTAAAAAATACGTCGATATTGAAGCTATTGTACTTCAATTTCACAACAGATTGTAGTTCAGAATATTAGACTATCTTTTTGGGCAAATCTCTATGCTTCAGAAATGGGTTTAAGTGTTCACATAATATGTTACATTATAGTTTACTCATTTGTGTGAATTGCATACTTAAATTATGCATAAAAAACTAAAACATAAATAGAATAACTAAAAGATAATTTGAAAAGCTGCTTAAATTGAATGCGAACTGCTTTAAATTGAACGCTAACTGTTTGAACTAGAACTCAAATAGGTGTAGTCTCACTAATTTAAACAAAGGGAAAAGTCGGATTTCTATGTTTATTACTTTCCCGGAGCAGCCATGGTTTCTATGAGAACAGCAAAGTCTCCCCCGTAACGCTGAATAGAACAAGCAGTTAATGCTGAAATCATCACATGCTTATGTTTTGTCTATATATTCGATGCCAACGTAAAGCTTTTATATTTATAACCAAAAATCAGTACTCACCGCTGATATCCAAGCCAAGAAATTGATAAAGAGACGGCAATATTTGTAATACCTTCGGGGTATTTTCAGCATTGCATATATTTCTATGACCGGTTGGTGCACCATAATTGAGGCAGATATGAGCCTCTTTGACTTCTGATGGATATGTTGTCGCTCGCCTTCTTCAGCCGTTGAATATCAGATCGAAAATTTGATTGTAGAGCTGATTGGATTAATACAATCACAGATCACGCTGTAAGTTGTCTCAAGTAGGCATACTGAATGCACACTGACAATTGATCTGAACAATCACAAAATTATATAAAAAAGATCAAAATGGAAGTCATTGTATAAATTATGCATCAGACTATTTCGTTCATGAAGAAAACTATATTCATTTTATAACAAAGAAGTTCTCACTCCATATGACATTACTGCCTAATCGTCTATAGGTTGCTGTCGAGCGGTACCTACTACTGCAATGATCGTAGTGTGTCTATCTTCGGTTAAACTGTCTTGCAACTTCACCTGCCTCCTTGCATGAATGTGTTGGTCTTATCAAGTTAATAGCTTACCTTTTTCAAAGACTCTGAAATCATGTTAAAGTACGGCTTCAAAACCGTGCTTGATATAAAAATCATTATAACCATATTTAAAAGGCGGTTTTAAAATGCACGATTTATTAACACGTTTTGTGACCATTCTTGAAAAGAAGGCAATCAAAGAAGCTCGTTCACTGAACTATGTAGGCCAAATACCGTACGTGGTAGAAGTCATCCACATAACAAAAATGCAGCTCAATTGAATTGTCTTCCTATTCCAACCTTCGAGTTTCATACCAATAACAATATAGCATATGCAGCAGTACATTGATACAGCACATATGCAGCATATTGATAAGCAATTAAAGCAGCTTTCAAAAATTTCCACAATGGATGCATTGGTGGAAAAATGCATCTCTGCTTCCTAACAATAAAAGTAAACAGAATTAAACTTGTTAAAGCACAAGCGAATTCGAATGGCTACAATAAAATCTAGATAAGTTTATATCTATGCTGGTACAATGAAATGTTGATTGACATGCATGTTGTTATGAAACGCAAGCTTTACTTTGGATAGTGCCCGTTGTCATTTATTTTATGACAAGAATGAAGTAAAATCAAGACAACGGGAGGCCATAATGAGAAAAAAAGCCAAAACTTAATAGCTAGATTCTGCTTGAATATAAGGAAATTGTAAAAGAAACATCAGAGTTTCATCCAAGACGAATACAGTTTCCGGCAAAGTGAATAGTAATATGCATCAGTTAAGCGTCTAAAAATTCGTTTTGCAACACTTAAGATTTTAGCCCCCTTCCGAAAATTCGTTCCCACGTGCCTGTCGTTCAGTCACATTTAAAGGTACGGTTTAAAAAGAAGAACACAGATTTTGTAAATATAAAAACACACTAATACACGAACACACTGATAAAACCAGGTTAATATCCTGCTTTTAAAACCAGCAATAAGCAAAATTTCAAAACTATCATTTTTGCTTAATTGACTGTTGAACTATTTAGCTAATAAGATAAACCATTTATCACTTAGTAAAAATAAACATAGGCTATACACTGCGGTAAATGTGCCTCTGCTTCATCCCCACCAGGTTCTACATCTGAATCATTGTCTTTGATTGAAAATGCATCCAGATGACAGGTGCGATCTCCGTATTTAAGTATACACAAGTGCTGTTCTGAATATTTGTAATTCACTCGTTTTCGAACCACAAACACTCGAAAATGCTTTCAAACCTACGTCTTCAAGAAGCCAGGTACATAAAATATCTGAAACCGGAAACTTGTAGTAGCGAAGAATTCATTCAATATCAAAGCCTACTTTTCTGTCTCCTTGGTGTATTTTTCACTTTGATGCCAGCATTGTGAGTGCTCTGCTATCTTCTTTTTCATGTGAATAACGGTGAAAATCAATACAATAAAAAAAATCAGCAATCCCGACAATTATTCCAAACTATGACAACAAAGTGGTTATATGCACTAAGAAGTAACTTTGAGTACAGAATATGTTGATAGTTTTGATTTCTGTATGGAATGCAATTTCAAAACTAGCACCCATGAAGTGTCGAGGAATTTCAGTCTGGGCAAAATGTAGCCAATGAGTATAAGCTCCTTTAAATAAGATAATCGAGGCAAAAGAGACAATGCTTTGGTTCTTGTATAAGTCTACGGTTTGAAACTGGTGTGTGAGTTCCAGAGATTCGCAGAGTGTGGAGCTAAATCTTCTGTTCACCCTACTGTTAGGTGACCATCACTGCAGTGAGGCAATAAGTCAGGCACACAGAATTAGATTCATCTGCGCGCTTCGGTTTCCTAGAAAGGAAGGGTTATGTGTAACCGTGATATCGAAATGGCACATCACACAATTAGACAACTTGCTCCTTCTCGAATGGATAATTCGTGTATCGCTTGCTATTGGAAATGGCAAACAATAAGCTGTCAGTAGAGGACACCAGAGCCATCACTTGATATCACTTCACACACACCAAAACACACATCGTCTAGCTAATATTCGATTCAGTGTAAGCACTATGCAGTAAGGAATGGTGAGAAGACGATGGTGAAATCATCAATTGAGCTAATTTTCGTACGCCTGCTACTTTTTTCTAATAATGATCGAAAGGGCCAACATTATGGAGAAAACTTGTGTGCAATGATCTGAATTCTTCGAATCTGAAGGAATTGTGGTAATCGAAGCACTTTGCTTGAACTCACATTAATCCGCAAGCGACGCACGACTTTTTTTCCTATCTCTATAAAGTATTAGGAATTCCTTTTTGCCCACTTAATAGGTTCCTCGATGTGCCGTCGTCCGTCGATTTCGAATTAATCACACTTCTAGCAAACCGAAGCAGATAAACAAAATATTTAATTCTGTGGTCAGGCAGTGAGTGTTATGAATAATAGCCAAAGTGAGTGAGGGTTGAACTTACCTAGAGGGAATGCAACGATTGATCAAAGAGCGTTGTGGTTTTCCAGAGAACAGTTTTAATAACTTCAAATCCGTACAAAATAACTTTCATACGACGTACGACGTCTGCACGAACAGACAATAATAAATTTGCATGCAACCTAACACAAACTCAAATTGATGAATATTTTCTCTTATCATTGCAATTAGACGTAGTTGTTTAAAATACATGAAATGTTGTGCTAATTTGTGCACCAAGCTCCTCGAAATTGTCAATTGCACTCCTGTTGGTGATATATTGTTGACAACTGAACGTCATGTTTTGCGTCGATTGTGCTTTTGTAATGGATTTTCTATTCCATCCTGTTAAATGGACTTTATACCTTTCAGCTATATAGAAACCAGTTTTAAATCTGTGAATACATAACAATGACAGGAATATTATTATCAGCTATCAACTTGGACTGATATTCTGGAAAATACAAGCGATGACTGCTTTTGAATGTCAGCAGCATCCTGGTTATCAAGGACACCAAGCCCTTTCATTTTGTAGTAGGCCTAGGAGGTAGAAGAAATATGTGAAAGATGCATTCCTGGCCTACTCGATGCGTTGAGCGCCTCAGAGCTTCAGTTAGAAAGGTCAAGTCATGCTACCTTACGCCATGAAGTGCGTTAAATACTCAGTGTGCCTTTAGATGCCAGTTCATACATGCCCATTATCACGAATGTTAATGCATCAAAACTAAAATCTGAATGTTCTTTACAAAGAATGTTTTGCATTGAATATCTAAATGGAATTACAACTATTAACGATAAGTCAATTTACGACACCAACACCCTAGATTCTCTGACCGCACTCGCCCGACCCAGAAATCGAACCGAAGTCCGCGGTGGAAACTGCGACCTTCAATCGCATTCTCCGTGTACCGTCAGCGTGGCCCAGTGAAGAAGATGCGAGCTCGTCACTTCCGCGAAATTCGATTCGATTCAGGGGTCGAGCGAGAGTGTGTCGGGGAATCAAGGGTGTTGGTGTCTTTTATTGACTTAATAGTTGTAATTCTCTTTCGACATTCAATGTACTGCGACAGACGTTTGTTGTGAAAGAAAGCTTTGTATATTGCATGCAAATGTATCTTTAATGCCCCATCCCTCTTTAATTTACAGCTCAGTCCATTCGTAGATGAAGCGAATTATTATTGCATCCTTCGCGCTGGTCAGGGAATGTATTTTTCTATTAATTCTAATCGCTTCTATCATTCTAAATTCTAGATTATGCTTATTTCTTCCGATTATGCTTATTTCTTCCATGGTGTTCTATTTCGAAGCAGTAATCTGCTTCGTTCCTACATACATTATATACAATTTTGTCTGCTTATGACTGAATTTATTCTTGGCTGAATTATGACTGAATATTTCTTCTTGGTTCACTCATAGGCCTGCTGAGCCTTGTGATCAGCCAAACAAGGAAAACGACACACAGGGCAAGATATCAGCAACTCATGTGTGTCATCTTTATGAAACTGTCGCTCATGGACTCTATAAAATGTGGCTCTATATAAAGAGCTGATAAATATGAAACCGATTTGCTTTAAAAGCGCATGAAGTCTAAATTGATGGATGGAGATGTACCTGTTGGATCTTATAAGAACAATGCGCTCGTCGTATGTTGCTGAGAGAAATGCTGAAAACAATACGTCTTCAGGCATACCTCAAAGAGTCACTTCAAAGAGTCGTTAGTGCCATGGCTCATCGAGTGGTAATGCAGCAATGTTCATTTACATGTCAGGCGAGAGACCTACGTGCACGGTACCTGTTTGGGGTACCCTTTTCGTAGGGGCGCATATTTAAGTAAAACAAATGCGCATATTTTATTTTCTGTACTTTACGCATACGCGTAGAGTATAGAAAATATTTCAATTGTCATTTCCAGTCCGAAGGCCATGTGGTCCCATCTCCTCCATCATATAAAGCTTCTGATCGCTGTAAATGCTTCATGACGCAGCAATTTCAGCAAGTATTCTCATTTTCCGAGAAGATTGAAAGCAACTAATTAAAATAAGCTCATATTTTTCAGATGCATATTTTTGTTAATACGAGTCTACTTTACAATTAATTACAGTTAATTACAGTTAATTACAAATAATTACAGTTAATACAAAATCTACTTTAGGCCTATGTTACACTGAAAAATTGATGATACACGTTATGACAAAAGAGCAAAACAAAGAAAATAACTTACCCTACCCTCTAAGACAACTTGCAGCTTCGATTGCTATAAAGGATTACATGAAGGGGCTTAATATCAAAAGACTAAAAATATAAGCCTTTAGTAAATGATAGTATAAAAACATAGTTGGATTAATAAAGAATAGCAGAAAAAAAACTTTGCTATAACTTTTTTAACATTTAAACTTTAGTTATAATGACTATCGTTGAAACCGCAGTGTATTTAATTGCCAAAAAAGATTCAAGTTTAAATATCCTTCGAGCAGCTGCATGCAAACGCTAATTATTAGGTAACCTCATTGATTTTGCTAACATAATATCGCAGAAATATTTCAAAAAAGAACATATATTTGAAACTTTTTATATCAGGCAAGAGATGACAATTGTCTTCAAGGCAATCCACGGGAAAAATACCAGTAAGGAAAGCGCATGAATTGCTTTCACTTTCTGTAAACATGAAAAGACTAAATACAAAATTATGTTGTAAGGGGTAGAAAAGAAACAAAGCTTCATTAAAAAGCTACATAATCAATCAATTTTCTAGAATAATTATTGTTTATCAAAATCTAAAACCAGACAGTGAATTTGAATAACAAAACAAGTTGATGTTTAAACATCCCTCATCAGATGCATACAAAAGCCAACTATCAGACAGTCTCACTGATTTTGCTAACATAATATCCCAGATATATTTCAAATATTAACATGTATTTGAAACTCTTTATATCAGACAAAAGAAGTGAATCCAGGCGCTCGTTGCGCTCCTCTTCCTCCTCGAACCTTATGCTGCCCTCTTCTCGCCTCAAGACTGTGGGCGCTCGTGCGTTTCCTGTAGCTGCCGCACGGGTTTGGAACTCCCTTCCTTCCTCTCTTAAATCAATTCCATCCCTTTCCACCTTCAAGTCCGCCCTGAAGGCAGAACTGCTACGTTTCTCTTTTTCATAATTTTTCATTTCTTTTTCTCTCTCTCCCTTTCTCTGTCTATGTGTGTGTGTCCACTGCCTTTACATGTAGACCTATCTGCCACACCATGCTATGGATCGCATTTTTTGTATCTTCTGGCGATTGTTTTGCGTTTTTATGTAAAGTGCCCTTGAAGTCTTCGGACAAAATGTCACTGTAAACAGTTTCGTTCAATAAAATAAGAATTCTCTTCGACAATCCAACGGAACCGAAAATACCAATTAGAAAAGCGTATTTAATTATAATTACCTATAAGTAAACATGAAAGCACGCCATACCATTCATGAAATAGGATTAACATACAGACAGCATCAAACCGAACAAAAGTTAAAATTCAAAAATTGTGGCAAAATCAACTTGGACGGGCTTGAATATCTCAGTCCCACTTGCGTAGTTTACGCAACTTACTGCTAGTTTCCGTATATTTGCTTAACACAGTGTAGCATAATTTGCCTTATCAAATTCTCAATATTTTCCTAAACTTTTTTCGTCATAAATCAATGTCCAAACATTTGCAAATATACTATGAGTGTCTCATACTTTATTTCAAATTCTTTAATTTTTCATCATAATTTTAATGGAAATTAACAGTCGTGTACTGAAAAATTATCTAGATAGTAAAAAGCTGCAAGTTAGACTTGCTGTGCACTTCTTATTAATGAATTTCAAAATATTCAGAATAGCGATTAATAATTTCGCTTAATTATGCGCTGAGTCACACCATTCGAAACTGCGCCTGCCCCTGTCTTGAATCACTTGAAGTTGGTGTAAGGCAGGTCGATTGCATTCTTTTTTGATAATGTGTTACCTACTAGAGGTGATCGGGTTCAGGTCGGGTTTGGGTCGGGTCCGGGTTTGTTGAGAAATGCTGGGGGATTTTCGGGTTTTCCATCAGTTTTCTATCAGAATTGAAATATATCTGATTTCATTCAAAACTAACAGTTTCCTGATGTATTTGTCATAAAGCATTATCTGACTATATTTCCTTTAATAATGCAAGGTTGATATCATTTCCGCAACTGTTTTGTGTGTAAAATTGATTACAAGACTACCTCAGCTTTGTTTTATATACATGTATGTATGTATTGCATATAAGTTTGAGAAGTAATGTTTGTAAAAGATCTAAAACAAATAATTACTTTTATTGGAGGGACCCCATTAGCCTTGTTAGTAAGCGCAATAGCAAAAAGCAGATTTTTTTGTTTTTTTGCTATTACGCCTACCATCAAGGCAAAGGGGTTCTTCAACAATTGATTATTGAAAGACCCTCACTTTTCAAAGAGAAGTACGTTTCAAAATTTTCTTAGTTCTTATAGTCAATGCATAATTTTGCATTGCATCTCTTCGATTATGCAGCCTATTAAATGAATCAACAACCTTAGAACTTGTTTAATGCCTTGATCACATACTATTTGTAAATTTATGTTTATATCATGCTGCAGTTGTACTTGGCGACAGCAACTCAAATTTTTGGAGGCGTTGCTAAGAACCTTGATCCTCTCATCTCTAAGTCATCGATAGAAAATAGAATTACTGGTTCGCCTGTCATTATCCTGCGAGCAGGCATCTCTGTGAATGGTAGGCCGGTCCTTCATCATCCAGTCTGCATCATGCTCACCAATTAGGGATTGAAAAAGTAATATTCATAATTGTATTAAATTATATAATTGTATTAAAATGTAATTATATATTAATCATATTATAATTAAAAAGTAATTATAAAGTAATTTCATAATCATGCTCAGAGCAAGTTTTAAGAGCCATGTTTTAATAAAGTATAAAGTATCATTATCAAGCGCACGGTTTCAAAACCATAATTGAAAGCAAGCTTTGAAACAAATGAACAAATTAGCATTGTCAAAAAATCATTTCAAATTTGATTTTAGAAGCAGCTGCAAAGCTGTTCTATTTGTCCTCTTAAGAATCCAGTTATGATATTAAAAAAACTTTAAATCTTTAGAAGAATGCACAGGCGGTAGTTGTGTCCACCATATCCACATCATCGATATCTCGGGGGAAGGGGGACATTCGTGGTCCCTTGCTTGACTTAAAAAGTATTTCTCCGATTAACAAGAAAAATACACATTCAAACTTTCTAATAGTAGCAATCATTTACCCTAACTAATTCATTTGCGTGCTATAAATGGCAATTTAAAATTTTAAATAGTCAATTCTCACAGATTTTTGAAGTTTTGACATTTTCGCCGTTTTATCAATGAATCTTCGAAATGATTGTGAAATTGGTTGATTGTGCTAAGAAGCTACCTAAGATGAGTACAAAAGGTGATTGACAAGATTGATTTGTGCATGGTTTATAACTCGAACACACGCAATATGAAATGTAGAAGATCTCCTTCTAATGCATCTTTGACAAAGCATTTGAAAGTTTTAAGTAACTTCATGTGCATCACATTTGATCACAGTGATCACATTTGAAGAGGGACGATTTGAAAATAGCCAAATGTTTCAAATAATATGAAGATGACTATTTTAATGGACCATTACCAGTAATATTCTTTGATAAAGCATTTGCATAACATTTGAATTTCAAATGCTCTTTTGGGTATGTGTAGTATAATATATGATCATGATTTATGATTCATACAATGTTAGCTACACATGATCAAGTGACAGTCACATTTAACAGTCGATTGACACAGACAGTAACAGTGGCTGTTGAGAACAGACCACAGAATTAAATATTTTGTTTATCTGCGTCGGCGCGCAGATGAATTTAATTCTGTGGGACAGACAAGCAACAGATGCCAAGGAAACTTCCCTACTTTTTTATTTTGTTGCAAAATTTGATATTATCTACAGTTTATATTACTGACTGCCTGCCACAGTAGTAGCAAATTACTCTTGTAATAATCATCTCAGGTAGAAAATAGTGTCTATTAAACACTGGGATTCGATGACATTTTCACACCTTTCACCTCAACTAGCGCTCCATGTCTTCGCTCTCATCCTCATGAGCATCTCACTTATGTGCAGCTCTGTTAGTAAATAAGCAATCATTCCGCTAGATGCTAGCGACTCAAGGTAAAAGTATATGTACTTTCAAAACTTGCAGAAGCCAATTTTTGAAAATGAATTAACAAGTGATATTAAGACGACAAATATTTACAACTTCCATTGCCGTGACTCCATGCTTAAAAATTATTTTCTACATGTATTTGTTTAATGTATTGCATTTACACATAGTTGAAAATTATCTAGTGCATCATCCAATTTTGATAAGAGTTTACATGTCAGCCATGATTAGTATAACATGCAGCTAACGCAATAATGCAAATCAGTCCGTGCTATCAGACATGCAGTTTAGTCAGTTAGTCAGACATGCTATCAGACAGACAGTGTATGCAGTTTCGTTTATATTAAATGAACTCGAGTTGAGACCCAGTTCCCCATGTGATAAGCAAATTTTTACACTTTTGGAGAAATCACACGGATTTGACTGATCATAATGTATCAATACAGATGTACTAATAGCATTTTCCAAATCTTCCACGTCATGACAACCTTGGGGAGGTCATGTTTGCTAAATTAGCAATTCGATGGGGAATATGTAGGCCTACGTATTGCTCTAATCTCGGCCTTATTAACAAAAGTATTTTCTGAAGCGTGATTATATCACAAACTACTCCACTGAAAGAGTAAAATATCATAATCATCATACTTTAAAGGATGTAACTGGGTCCACAACATAACCATAAATTCAGTAAACCATATGATAATGCCGATGAAAATACATGCAAAAGAATAACTTGAAATTTCAGTCAAGAGGCTCAATAAGTTCTTAACTTCTTTATGAAGACTTGCATTTTAATGCGATTCATAAAATGTCCTTGATAATCAGCCAAATCTCCGCCTAATCTAGATGCCTGTAGGCAAATTTTCATTCCTTCTGATAAATGATAAGTTTTATATTACTTATTACGAGGTACCAAATCGCTAATATATGAACACATGAATAATATGCAAAAAATTCAGTTTCTTAAAAATTTATGATATTTTTTTTAGATTGATGGGACGTTGTGTCCGCAATAGACTGAATCTTTTGATATAAAAAGTTTCACTGTGTGCAGACAGACATTGTGAGTCAGGTTGTCACACTCAATTGTCACATTCGAGACAAGTCAGCGAATCTACCTCATCAAGCGTCTCAGGAAGTATATGTCAACGGGTGATCTTGTCCTGCTATATAATTCAATTATCTTATCGATTCTGGAGTACGTACAACGCTCCACTTCTCATTGGTATGAGCAATCAAAACTCAGACAAGATTGAAAAAATACGCCGTAGAACTCATCGCATTATCTGTGGAGAAGGATGTCAATGCTCAGCGTCTACGCCTCTGAACCTGCGTAGACAAACGGCAAGTCTAAAATTATTTCATGAACTGTCTGATCCAAGTAATGTGCTAGCTACACTTCTTCCCCGTACCTTACCACGCTCTAGGAAGCTTGATGTGCCATTTTCAAGAACACTACTAGTAAATCGTCAGAGGTCTTTCTTGCCGTTTTGCATCTCTCTTTGTAATCGATTGTGCTCACATGGTGTATAGCAAAGACTGTTTTTTTTTCCTTTATTCAGTGACTTTTTTCTCTTGAATGTAATTTCGTGTTTTTCGAATGAATTGATTTATGCATGAAACCTGTCTGCAGTACAGTTAGTTGTACTTGTAAAGCTGATTGTCATTGTGACAAATATACATCTACTACTACATATATTTGAGTCATCACTCTAACCACTGTATACTTACTCTGTGGTATCAGCCAAATCACTGATTTGACTGATATCTTGCCTGACATTTGGCTGTGCACATTCTACAGTGTAAACACATATTTACAGAATGTCTTCTTTGCATGCACAATTGAAACGCTTCTTTGAACGCTATCATACAAAGCATCCACAAAGAAAGGGTAAAATTAGAGATCGGCAATGACAAAATGATATCATTTTATTCTGAGGAAAATATTCCTCTTCACATCGGTGCGAATGTATTTGCCAGTCAAGTTTTAAGGTATCTAAGAATTTGTTCGCATTTACAGTAGCCATTGTTAAAGATAAAAGTACTTTTGATATTTTTGTGAGGCGTGGTTATACAGCTTGTAAACTGATCAAGTGTATGAAGAGATTGTTAAATATGCATTTTTTTGTTTTATTCAAGTTTGGTTTGCATTCTGCCAAAGAGTTGTCTATCCTGTATGACTTTGGTTAAATTTGTGATCGATAGTGCTACTGTGTATGGGGTCCGCCAGCTAGGGGTTGAGCGTACAAGATGTTAAAGGACCCGAAACACGATCTAGCTGGTCATCTTGCTGATGAGCCCCTTCTTTTCGATTTTTGTTAGCCTTTCTGGACTGTTCACATCTTGTATATTTCGTTTTATTGTTCTGTATCAGGGATCTGGAGCGGTCGATTTTTAACCGCTCCGCTCCGTCAAACCCCATATCTCACTCCGCTCCGCTCCAATGCCCTTTCCCACTCCACTCCGCTCCGCTCCATCTCAATACTGTAGGCCCCTCTCCTACTACCTGATTAAAACATAAATTGATTGCATGGGTTAGCTGACGAATTGCGATGGTCTGAGTTTTATGTGAGGCTAGCCGTTCTACGTATCATATTGGTAGGCCTATACACATGCAATTATCAAAGTTTGTAATTTTGAAAAAATAATATGATGTAATTATAACTTAACTTAGCTTCTAGACAATGTGTCATTATTATGTAGATTATGCATTGTTACATAGCAAAATCTACATAATAATGATATTGTCCTAAGCTGTATTTCTATGGGAAAATATTGATATGATAAGTTTGAGGAAACTATCATGGAAAAGCTTAGAACAATGTAAGAAAAGTAAAAAGTAATAGGAATAGGAAATCAGTCTGTCTATCGCACAGATTGGAGGACATTGGTAAAGCAAACGAAGGAGACTAAATTTGCTTCAATACAAAATGCGAAGAATCTATGATTAGAGAACATAATTGAGAATAAAATTTTTGATGATGTCATTTTTTATCATTTTAAATAAAATAATTTTTTTTAAATAATTCAAAATAAAATGGTATTTAATGTTCAAGGTAAAAGTCAGGTTAGTGTACTTAAAAGATAATAATATACAATCGTTACAATATTACACAATCGTTAATAATGTTAGTCCTAAAAAGGACTGATAGGCGTTCACGCCGGTCAATTGGTAAGATACTAATACACTCCTACATGTAAAAAATAAGACATTAGGCATACAGAACAGGGATCTGGAGCGGCTATCTACATAAAATCTACATAAAATCTACATAATAATGATATTGTCCTAAACTGTATTTCTATGGGAAAATATTGATATGATAAGTTTTGAGGAAACTATCATGGAAAAGCTTAGAACAATGTAAGAAAAGTAAAAAGTAATAGGAATAGGAAACAAAGTTCTTTTATGTTATTATAATATGTCACTAAAAATAGACATGGATACAAATTAATTATAACAAACTTTTATTCTTTACTAACAGCGCCACCAATAACAAACTACAGCAGTACAGTTCATCAGGAAGCCGCGTGCATGAGTTATTGAGATAACTGATTGGCGTTTCAACAGCGATGCGTCCGTTTTATTCAATTGTATCAAACTATTATTCGGGATTTCATCAAACAAACACACGTCAACATGCAAAAAATAGTAGAAATTTGTTTTATGATTTCCAAAGTATTCCATCTTTCATCAAATATATTAACGATTGTGTAATATTGTAACGATTGTATATTATTATCTTTTAAGTACACTAACCTGACTTTTACCTTGAACATTAAATACCATTTTATTTTGAATTATTTAAAAAAAATTATTTTATTTAAAATGATAAAAAATGACATCATCAAAAATTTTATTCTCAATTATGTTCTCTAATCATAGATTCTTCGCATTTTGTATTGAAGCAAATTTAGTCTCCTTCGTTTGCTTTACCAATGTCCTCCAATCTGTGCGATAGACAGACTGATTTCCTATTCCTATTACTTTTTACTTTTCTTACATTGTTCTAAGCTTTTCCATGATAGTTTCCTCAAACTTATCATATCAATATTTTCCCATAGAAATACAGCTTAGGACAATATCATTATTATGTAGATTTTGCTATGTAACAATGCATAATCTACATAATAATGACACATTGTCTAGAAGCTAAGTTAAGTTATAATTACATCATATTATTTTTTCAAAATTACAAACTTTGATAATTGCATGTGTATAGGCCTACCAATATGATACGTAGAACGGCTAGCCTCACATAAAACTCAGACCATCGCAATTCGTCAGCTAACCCATGCAATCAATTTATGTTTTAATCAGGTAGTAGGAGAGGGGCCTACAGTATTGAGATGGAGCGGAGCGGAGTGGAGTGGGAAAGGGCATTGGAGCGGAGCGGAGTGAGATATGGGGTTTGACGGAGCGGAGCGGTTAAAAATCGACCGCTCCAGATCCCTGATACAGAACAATAAAACGAAATATACAAGATGTGAACAGTCCAGAAAGGCTAACAAAAATCGAAAAGAAGGGGCTCATCAGCAAGATGACCAGCTAGATCGTGTTTCGGGTCCTTTAACATCTTGTACGCTCAACCCCTAGCTGGCGGACCCCATACACAGTAGCACTATCGATCACAAATTTAACCAAAGTCATACAGGATAGACAACTCTTTGGCAGAATGCAAACCAAACTTGAATAAAACAAAAAAATGCATATTTAACAATCTCTTCATACACTTGATCAGTTTACAAGCTGTATAACCACGCCTCACAAAAATATCAAAAGTACTTTTATCTTTAACAATGGCTACTGTAAATGCGAACAAATTCTTAGATACCTTAAAACTTGACTGGCAAATACATTCGCACCGATGTGAAGAGGAATATTTTCCTCAGAATAAAATGATATCATTTTGTCATTGCCGATCTCTAATTTTACCCTTTCTTTGTGGATGCTTTGTATGATAGCGTTCAAAGAAGCGTTTCAATTGTGCATGCAAAGAAGACATTCTGTAAATATGTGTTTACACTGTAGAATGTGCACAGCCAAATGTCAGGCAAGATATCAGTCAAATCAGTGATTTGGCTGATACCACAGAGTAAGTATACAGTGGTTAGAGTGATGACTCAAATATATGTAGTAGTAGATGTATATTTGTCACAATGACAATCAGCTTTACAAGTACAACTAACTGTACTGCAGACAGGTTTCATGCATAAATCAATTCATTCGAAAAACACGAAATTACATTCAAGAGAAAAAAGTCACTGAATAAAGGAAAAAAAACAGTCTTTGCTATACACCATGTGAGCACAATCGATTACAAAGAGAGATGCAAAACGGCAAGAAAGACCTCTGACGATTTACTAGTAGTGTTCTTGAAAATGGCACATCAAGCTTCCTAGAGCGTGGTAAGGTACGGGGAAGAAGTGTAGCTAGCACATTACTTGGATCAGACAGTTCATGAAATAATTTTAGACTTGCCGTTTGTCTACGCAGGTTCAGAGGCGTAGACGCTGAGCATTGACATCCTTCTCCACAGATAATGCGATGAGTTCTACGGCGTATTTTTTCAATCTTGTCTGAGTTTTGATTGCTCATACCAATGAGAAGTGGAGCGTTGTACGTACTCCAGAATCGATAAGATAATTGAATTATATAGCAGGACAAGATCACCCGTTGACATATACTTCCTGAGACGCTTGATGAGGTAGATTCGCTGACTTGTCTCGAATGTGACAATTGAGTGTGACAACCTGACTCACAATGTCTGTCTGCACACAGTGAAACTTTTTATATCAAAAGATTCAGTCTATTGCCAGCCCCTTCCCCACTGGTTGATTCATATAGCGAAAAGCAATAAGCTATTGTCTGTCAATCAGTCTGTCTATCGCACAGATTGGCAATGATTAAACACTGAACTCATTAATAACTGTCTTGATGCTTTCGAAGTCTTGGCTGTAATCTAAATATGTTTACCTTTTTTCGTGCTTTAGATTATGTTGGCCTAACGAACTGCATATTATAGGCATATTTGTAATTCGAGTGTATACAGCGTAAATCAAAACTTGCGATGTCTAATGTATAGGCCATAGGCCCTACCTAGGTATTGATGTACAAGAAGCTTTGCATGACTTCGGTCTTCCATTATTTGGAATACATCAATGATGCATGCAATCTTATTCTAGTCTCATTGCCAAGAGTAGTAAAAGTATCATGGTGGCAATGTAAATCGAAAAAGTCGTATGACTAGATCTAATTACGATGCTGGCCTACGTATATTTCACTAAAAAATGCTATATTTTCATTATAAAAAATAAAATGATATCAATTTATATCATTTCAAAAATAAAATGATATCATTGCCGATCATAGGTTAAAATTCATATGAGAAAATGAACATTGGGCATTAATAAATGCAGAATCAATGACCATCAAATCTATTTTAGCACCAACAAAATGCACTTATTAAAAGCTGTTATGTTATCAAATCTAGTATTCACAGTTTGCGTAAGCAAATTTTGCATCGCTAGTCCTTATTTTAAAAATGCATACATAAAACACATTTTTGAACTTGTTTTATATGATGATTTAAAGTTTTTTAACCCTATTTCCACATATGTGAATAACTTTCATACGTGGTTGTTTGTTGCAAATTAAGCATGTCTCGAAATCTTGAGCATCAATGTGTGTGACTGTGAAGCAGATTACAAATACAAGCATATCAGACTATACATGCTATCAGACTTCTTATGGTGGATTTCACGAAAGCGTTCGACAAAATACCACACAACGTCATCATAAACTCGTTGTATTCACTTGCCGCTCCTATTGAACTCATTAAATGGATTCAATCATGCCTTGATTCTAGAGTGCAATGTGTGAAAACAAATGGACAACTTTCGTCTTGGTACCCAGCTATTAGTGGAGTGCTCCAGGGAGGTGTCTTTATCACCTCTTCTGTTTGCCATAGCTGTTAACGATTATCATGCTCAACAACCAAATAGCACTCTCCTAAAATTCGCGGATGACTTTTTTATTATTCATGCCCTACGGCATGCCAGCGCAGATCATCTTAGTTCTGAACTTGACCATCTGACTTATTGGTCTGAATCTCATGGATTCAAACTTAACAACAATAAGACGGAAGTGATGAACATGCAAACGAGACGGTCCATTGTTTTGGCTCCATTGGAAGATACAGCATCTAATTGTGAACTTGAAGCAGTAAAGACGGCAAAAATCTTGGGCATTACATTTGATGATCAGCTAAAGTGGCACCATCACATTGAGAATGTCTTGAGCCGTGCCAGGAAAAGACTGTACATGCTCTACTCTCTTAAACGGATTAACGCTCCTCAGCGCATCATGTGGCTGGTATACTGTACACTCATACGATCGGTAGCCAGCTACAGCTTTCCTGCATGGTGCAGCGTTAACAAAACTTGCTTCCGGCAGTTAACCCAATTTGAAGAACGTGTTTTCCGAATTTTTCGGATTAAGGGGAAAATCAAATTTGCTGATTTTTGTGACTTGATGGCAAGACGCCTATCAAGTAAAGCGATGTGCCCTCAGCATCCCTTGCATGTGATATTTGACAAATCATCATCTAGGTCTTCTACTCGCAAAGGATTCCTTCACAGGAAAGTGATGACCAAAACCAAGCGGTTTCAGTCGTCTTTCATTAGATTTGCTTAATTTTCTTTCATGTTTTATCTTCTGTAATGTTGTACATGCCACTTCCGAATCTTGTTTTGAAGTGTAATAAAGAGATATTATTATTATTATTTTGGTCACGATCTTATACATTCAGATCGGTATGAGCCCATGTTCTCGGAGACTTACCAAGCCTCAGGGAGATCAAGGGTGCGACGTAATATATGGGCACTACCAAGGAGTGCTGATTTTAACAAGTCTGGTATGTGGTGGTTACCGGGGATCATGTCTAGATATGTCGTCAACCTTGGTGTATGGGCACCTAATGAGCCGACGATTATCGGCACGACTTTGGCATCTGTGTTCCATAGCTTCTTTATTTCTAACTTCAGATCTTGGTACTTTGTAATCTTTTCTTTCTCCTTCTCTTGTATATTTCGGTCATCAGGAACTGCGATGTCTATGATGAGCGTCTTCTTCTGGGTCTTATCTACCACTATGATGTCCGGTCTTCTTGCTTGAATGTGATGATCTGTGCGTATCTCGAAGTCCCACAGGATCTTAGTGTTGTTTGTCTCTATCACTGTTTCAGGCTCATGTTTCCAATATTGTTCCTCAACTCTGATTCCTTTCTCCTTGCAAATTGCTCTGTGAATCGATCTAGCAACGTCATTGTGTCTGCGAAGATACTCCGTTCCTGCTAGTTTCGAGCAACCGGTTAGGATATGAGAGACCGTTTCATCTCCTGTTTTGCATAGTCTGCATTTGGGATCAGTACTTGTTTTCGTGATGTATGTTTTGTGTGCTTTTGTGTTTAGGGCCTGATCTTGTGCGGCTGTTAGCAGTGCTTCTGTTTCAATTTTTAGCTTCACCTCTTTGAGCCATCTGTACTGAGTATCTTTCGTCGTCACATTTTTGGTCTGCCTCGGATACTGTCCATGTAGAGGTTTCTCATGCCAAGTCCTTTGTCGAATCTCAATTTTCTTTGTTTTCCATTCCTGGAATCTTTCAGGTTTTCGCCTATACACGTCATCTGCTTTCACCACCGCCAGCAGTGGATCATTAATGTTATTCCAGATGCATTGGTTGAAGCTCCTGTCTTCCCCCTCAAGCACGTCTCGGATGTTCTTAAGTCCTCTACCACCCAATCTTCGGGATAGATATAGGCGGTCGACATCAGATCTTGGATGTAAGCCTATGTACATATTTATCATCTTTCTAGTTTTGCGATTTAGTTCTTCCATTTCTTGGACAGTCCACTTCACGATTCCTCCTGTGTAACTTATCACAGGGATTGCGTAGATATTGATTGCGTCTATCTTATACTTTGCATTCAATCTCGATTTCAGGATTTGTCTATGTCGCTTTTTGTATTCTTTTTTGGCTTTTTCTTTGGCTTTGTGTTCCATATTGCTTCTGTGCTGTGGTATGCCGAGGTACTTATAGCCATCTTTGCTAGTATCGTGTATAATTCCTTCTTCAATTTGCAAGCCTTGGGTATCTTTGACTTTACCTCTATTGATAATCAGCCTTGAACATTTTTGAAACCCAAATTTCATTTTAATGTCATTGCTGAATGTCTTTGTTGTATGGATGAGACTGTTGATTTCTGCTTCTTTCTTGCTATACAATTTCAAATCATCCATGTAAAGCAGGTGATTGATCTTACTGCCATTTGCGAGAGTATATTCGTCACCGACTTTCTTGAGAACTTCACTTAGTGGGTTTAGTGCTAGGCAGAAGAGTAGTGGTGATAAAGCGTCACCTTGAAATATCCCTCTTCTTATCCTAACTTCACCGATATCCTGTTTATCGAACGTAAGTGTAGTTGTCCAAAGTTTCATCGATGCTTGAATCATGTTTCTCAGTGTGGTGTTGATTTTGTACATTTCTAGACATTTCATAATCCATGAATGCGGTACAGAATCATACGCTTTTTGGTAGTCTATCCATGCCATTGCTAGGTTTGTATGCCTTCTTTTGTTGTCTCTTGTCACGCTTCGGTCAATAGCCAATTGCTCTTTTGCACCCCTTCTTTCAGGTCGAATTCCTTTTTGTTCATTACAGAGTATATTATTTTGGATGACATGGGTCAGGATCTTATTTGCTATTGTACCGGAGAAGAGCTTCCATGTTGTTGGCAAGCACGTTATTGGTCTGAAATTATCAGGCGTTGGTTGCTTGTCTATATCTTTAACAATTAGCACTGTACGTCCTTCTACTAACCACTCGGGCATAGTTTGTGGTTGCCGTATGATGACGTTGAATTCTTTTGACAGCCTTTCATGTAATGACGTCAGATGCTTCAACCAGAACACTTGTAATCTCTCAGGACTAGGGGCTCGCCAATTTTCCATCTTTGTTATTCTCTTCTTTATATCTTCTTTAATGATCACAATATCTGCTTGTTCGGTAATTGAATTGTTAGTGTGGACGACATCATTTAGCCACGTGGCATTCGTATTGTAGTCGACTGATTCACTCCACAGATCTTGCCAGAATTGCTTTGTGTCAGTGAAATCAGGACGGTGTGTATCGACACTTCTATTCTTCCATAAACCAAACACCTTTCTCGGGTCACTCTGGAACAATTTATTGATTCGGTATTGTTCGTACCTGGCTTCATATCGCTGCAACCGATGACTAATGGCAATTAGGCGTTGCTTGGCGTCTTCTATTGCAGTGCTAAAGCTTCGAGATTCAAGGTGATATCTATTGTATAGGTAGAATGAAAGTCTTCCATTTGAAGTTTTTGCTGCCGTCAGTCGATTGACATCACTTCTAAGGTTATTGATTTTTTTTGTCAATCGTATCTTCCACTTTGGCATTGTGGTAACATTGCTGTGTGTCTCTTCCACGAGGAGCTCTTCGATTACTTTGGCGGATGCATACATCAGATTGTTCAGTTGATTTAACCCGTTCGTTTGTATTGTTTGGACTATTGCATTAACTTGTTCAATTGTTTGTCGGAATTCCTTATTGTTCTTAATTTTTCGGATGGCAGGTCTCATGACAATGCTTGCATACTTCTCCATATATTGGATTATCTTATCTCTGATCTCTGCGTCATTTTCGGTACGTTGCTCAGTTCTTGATTCATTTGCATGTACAAATTGCTCTTGACTAGGTTGCATTCCGCTATCATGTTCATCAATGCTTTCTACTTGTTGTTCTATTTCTTCGTTATCACTTGTATTGTTTGTATTGTTGCCATCCTTTCTTCTTTCTATACCCGTTATTTCTATGTCTTTGAGCAACTTATTCTTCTCAATGGATCGCTTTTGATTCAACAGACCTTGCTCTGTAATTGTAGAACCGGGATTACTTTGTTGCCACATCTCAAACATTCTCCTCCTGTAGCCTCTCACATCCGGTTGACTTGCGAAGTAGCACTCCATGACACTGATGTTATCATCTTTTGTCCATTTCCGTCGTCTACGAATATTGCTTGCTGGTATATCATGTCCAGTAGCCCTTCCGCTTGAACATCCTGGGACACCAATGTCCAACGCAGGCCTTGTTAACCCGGGCGACGCCTGTTCCGGTATGGAATTGGTAATATTAATATGCTCCATATGTTATGTATGGGTGTTGGGCGAGGACGAGATTATGGAGGAAACCGCTTTTCCCTCCCGATTCTGCACTTTTTGTGATTCGAGCGTCTGCAGTCTGGTTAATAATCAGCCAATGTCTAATCCACTTGCGACCTCCATGTAGCTGGATTACAGGTGTTCGCCACACACCCGGTCAGCTGTAAGGTTATAGATGATATTAGAATATAGTTATTAAGGTTTTATTCCACTTTAATGACCTCCAAGTAGCTGGATTACAGGTGCTTGCCAAACACCCGGTCGAAAGTATTATTAATAAGGTTGACTGCGCAAGGAGTCGAACCTGGGCCATCCAGACCACAGGCAGACACTTAAACCACTGTGCCACTCGCTCGCCTTAATAATAATAATTATTATTATTTATTTTTTTATTTTTAGTACACGACCCATGCACAACATTAGGTCGGGAAGATACTACTATGGCCTCGGAGTCCTACCAGGACTCAGGTAGGTCAAGTATGCGCCTGAGGATGTGGGCACTTCCGAGAAGCGCTGCCTTAAGCAAGTCGGGTACATAGTGGTGTCCAGGGATTTGTGCGAGATATCCCTGCAGCTGTGTTGTATGTGCACCAAGGGCTCCCACGACGATTGGCATGACCTTTACTTTAATGTTCCACAATTTCTGTATTTCCATCTTTAGATCTTGGTATTTTTCAATCTTCTCGCGTTCCTTTTTACTTATATTGCGATCGTCTGGCACTGCTATATCGATTATAGTTCCTGTTTTCTTGACCTTGTCGACGAGTAGTATGTCAGGTCTTCTTGCTGTTATTAGTCTATCCGTTCGAATCTCAAAGTCCCACAGTATTTTTATCATATCATTGTCCTCCACTGATCTCGGCTCAAGCCTCCATGGTTGCTTGCTGACTTGAATGCTGTATTGTTCGCATATACTTCTGTGTAAAAATTTTGCAACTGCGTTGTGGCGTCTTAGATACTCAGTTGCGGCCAATTTCGAACACGAAGTCAAGATGTGTGTCACCGTTTCATCCGCTGAATTGCACATTCTGCACTTAGGGTCTGATGATGATTTTATGATGTATGTTGTATGAGCCTTGGTGTTGAGGGCTTGGTCTTGTGCTGCTGTTATGAGTGCCTCAGTTTCGATTTTCAACTTCACTGATTTCATCCATTCATAGCATGCCGTTGTTGTTGTAACCTCTTTCATCTGTCTTTTGTATTGTCCATGAAGAGACTTATTGTTCCATCTTAAGAGCCTGTCCTCGCTTGTCTTCTTCCTCCAATCCGCGGTAGTTTCCGACTTCGGCTTATAGAGACCGCCGCTCTTCACCACCGCCAGCAGTGGATCGTTGCTATGGGTAATGTAGTCTCTAAGGCTTCTGTCTTCTCCTTCTATAACCTCAGTGACATCTTTCAAACCCCTTCCTCCCCGAGCCCGCGGAAGGTAGAGGCGATCGACGTCTGCTCGCGGATGGAGGCTACCGTACATATTCATTAACTTTCGTGTTTTTCTATTTAGTTCTTCTAGTTCTTGTTTGGTCCACTTGATTATTCCTCCCGTGTAGCTGATGACCGGTATTGCGTACATGTTAATGGCTTGTATCTTATTGATTGCATTCAACTTTGACTTTAGTATCTTTCTTAGTCTCTTTTTGTATTCTGTACCAGCTTTCTTCTTAGCTTTGTCATCCATGTTGGTCCGATACTGTGGTATGCCCAGATACTTGTATCCTTCGTTACTAACATCTGGTATGCATACTCCGTCAATTTCGACACCATTGCTGCGAGCTACTTTTCCCCGGTGGATGACAATGCGGGCACATTTATCGACTCCAAATTTCATTTTGATGTCGTTGGAGAATATATTCACGGTATTTATAAGACAGTTTATATCACTTTCTGTTCTACCGTAGAGTTTCAAGTCATCCATATATAGCAGGTGATTGATTCTTTGTCCGCCTTTTAGCACGTATGCCTGTTTGGTTTTGTGTAGTATCTCACTCAGAGGATTCATAGCCATACAGAATAGTAATGGGGAGAGCGAATCACCTTGAAAGATCCCTCTTCTGACTGCCACTTCGCCTATTGTGTCCTTCATATGTGTCAATGTCGTCTGCCAATATCCCATTGATTTCTTTACTAGCGCTTGTATAGCTCCGTCAATCTTATACATCTTCATACACTTAAGGATCCATGTGTGGGGTATTGAATCGAAAGCCTTGCGATAGTCAATCCACGCCATTGACAAGTTCGTGTTACGTTTCTTATTGTCAGATGTTATTGTGTTGTCGATGGCGAGCTGGTCTTTTGTTCCTTTGCATTTTGAACGTGCTCCTTTTTGTTCTGGATTCATGATGTTATTTGCTGTTATGTGGCCGTTTATCTTGTTCGCCAACACTCCGGATAAGAGTTTCCACATTGTTGGGAGACACGTAATAGGCCTGAAGTTATCTGGTGATGATGGCTTGTTATTGTCTTTTTGAATTAACAATGTGCGACCTTTGACTAGCCATTCAGGAAGCGTGTGGGGCTGTCGCAACAATTGGTTGAAGCATCGCACGAGTCTTGGATGTAACTTCGTCAATTTCTTGATCCAGAATGTCTGCACATTGTCTGGACCAGGTGCTTTCCAATTGGACATGTTAGAAAGCTTGTTCTTTATATCTTCCTCCGTAATCACTGTATCATTTTGGTCTTCTATTGTTTGGCATTTTTGCTCAATTTCATGTAGCCATTGGGCATCAGTATTGTGTTGTGCATCTACTTCCCAAATGCCTCGCCAGTAGTGCAGAAGTTGCTCTTTATCTTCAATTTGAGATTCCTCGGGCATTTGATCGCCACTGAATTGTCTATATACTTTGCGTGGATTTGCTCTGAATGCTTTATTGATTCTATATTGTTCATTTCTATCCTCGTATCTTTTAAGTCGGTGACTGACAGCTATTAGTCTTTGTTTAGCGTCTTCCAGAACTTCTTGAATACATCTTGATTGCATATGGTATTTCCGAACCATATATGCCGGGATTCTTCCGTTATTGTCCTTTGCAGCCTTTAGTCTATTTACTTCAGCTCTAAGTGTTTTGATGGTATTCTGCAATCTGCGTTTCCATGGTGGCGTACTTCCTTGACTTTTATGTACTTTTGATGTGCAGGTTTCATCAATTAACTTGGCACATGCGTATATCAATGTATTCACTTCGGAGATGCTTTCGCTTGGTACATGATCTACTACAGTATTGACTGTCTCAATCAGTTGTCGCGTCGCTTCATCATTTCTTATCTTCCGAATCGTTACTCTTTCAGTATTGTTTGCATACGCTTCCATATACTGGATAATCCTGCTCTTTATTTCTTGTTGTTCATCGGTAAGCAACTGACTGTGTGCATATAATTGGTCTTGATGTAATGGCTCTTGTGATGGTGGACTTGGCAGGCTATTGTTGTCATTCACGGGTAGTACACTGTTGTTGTCATTGGATTCATTTGTGGCAGCTCTCCGTACTCTGTCTTCGATATCTTGTATTTCAGAACTTGTCAATAGCGAATTCTTAACAATGGATCGCTTTTGGTTCATTAGTCCTTGTTCTGTGATCGTCGATAATGGCTGCACATTCTTCCATATGTCATACATTCGTCGTCTGAACCCTCTTTCATCCGGCTGGCTCTTGTAATAGCACTCCATGACTTTGTCATTATCGGTGCGTGACCACTTCCGTCTTTGGCGTTGATGTTGCTGATTCGTTCCAGTAGCCCTTCTGCTTGAACATCCTGGTCCCCCAATATCCAACGCAGGCCTTGGTAACCCGGGCGACGCCTGTTCCGGTATGGAATCGTCGTTATTAATATGCTCCATATGTGTATGGGTGTTGGGCGAAGACGAGATTATGGAGAAAACCACTTTTCCCTCCCGAGTATGCACTTATGTGATTCGAGCGTCTGCAGTCTGGTTAATAATCAGCCAATGTCTAATCCACTTGCGACCTCCACGTAGCTGGATTACAGGCTGTAAGGTTATAGATGATATTAGAATATAGTCATTAAGGTTCTAATCCACTTTTTAGTGACCTCCAAGTAGCTGGATTACAGGTGCTTGCCAAACACCCGGTCGAAAGTATTATTAATAAGGTTGACTGCGCAAGGAGTCGAACCTGGGCCATCCAGACCACAGGCAGACACTTAAACCACTGTGCCACTCGCTCGCCTTATTATTATTATTATTATAAGTTTTATTCTTCATGTGCATAGTCAGTTGCGTCGTGAAACTTTTCAGAATCGGTGATAATAGTAAAATAATTCAAATCTCTTGATAAATAAGTGATTTATATTCACATACATTGTTAACTCGACAGACATTGATAAAATAATTATCAGTCAACTAGCGAACATGCTCATGTAATGGCAATGTTACTTTATCATCCAAGTTTTCAGCTTCTGACACCTCTAAAATTCTCCTGGTTGTAGATGGGGTTTCAAAACTAATCCTTTTCCCAACCTTCCTACTGACTACAAAAACACTGATTACGGTTGCACAAGTAACAACAGAGAAACCCAATACGCCATGCAAGAGTGCTAAGGAATTCTTCACCCTCAATAAGTATCCTCCTAGCCAAACTTCAATTAATTTGCCTGCATCAGCTCCAATTATGGCTAGCGCAACGACACTAGATGTTACTCGAATGTATTGATTGAACCATGGGGTGGTTCCGCCGTAAAAGGGGCCAATGAAAAATGCATAAGTACAAGTCAAAATCCAAAATCCAGTTTCGGATTGAAATCCAATTGTCGCCAGACATAACAAAGACACTGCCATAGAAGCACTGTAGATGCTAATAACTACACCTGGCTCTACCTTTTTGGAAAGTAAAAATACCATTAATAGACCAAAAACGATTCTGCTGCCACTAAAGCAAGCATAAAAAGCGCCTTGCAATAGCGTTGCACTACTTTGCGTCATCGTGAAAGGTTTGCAAGGGTCCATTGCAATTGTTACCATATAGCTACTCAAAGCAACATAAGTTCCAGTTGCAGTTGCATAAATTAGTACTATAGATATCAACATGAAAACTCCGAACAACGGCTTCCCGTCAGAAATCGTTGCGGGGCCCAACATTTCCCTAATAGATTTCTTGCTATTAGCGTTAGAATCTGTATCATTTGATCTTTTTGGTTTCGGAATAAAACTGAACAGGAGAGCAATTAGACCCATAAACATAGCATAGCTGCAGATTATAACATACGCATATTCAATTTGTGACATGCTTTTGCTCAGTATCAATGTTGTTTTGTTTCCTCCATAACTCAAATTTGTTGAACTCGATGTTGTATTAGCGAGACAAGGATAATTCAATTGCTTCTTCGACAACTTTAAATTGGGATCAAGAAAAGGGCGCACAATAAAAGTTGACAGAAAATTTCCTAAACCCCATCCCAGATGCATAAATTGAAGCGCTGCCATTGCCCGCGCACCGAACAGTTCTATAATGATAGACTGTCCAGCCGTTGCCATGCCACCCATACAAAAGCCATGTAAAGCAAATAACACAGATAAACTCAATATTCCAGTACAATATGGAACACCAATCTCAAATGCTGCACCTAGTATTGCGATAACACCAATCCCAAATTCTCTCGATCGAGGAAATCGATCGTATAACATTCCAGCAAAGAAGGGAGGTATAATGCTGGCTGCCTTTTTGATTCCGAAAGTTCTCCCAATTTCTTGATAATCAGCCGATACTCGGATACTGAGGTCCGGCATTGTAGGGCCCATTATGCCATTCATTGCGCCCTGAAATGAAAGCTTAATATTACAATGATGCACAAACTGCTGGTTGGGGAGACACAAATTTAATCAAATTATAACTATTTAATCCTAAGTCTATGAGCCAAAACTTATCATATAGTATATTGTTCGCGTTTGGTCAACAAATACTGAAAAGTCGAAGTTGCAAATTTCTATCTGAAGATTTTGCGTATTCTGATTTCTGGATCAATATCTGAGATGAGTTACGCATACATTACATTAAAATGTTGATGAAAGTCATTTCTCCAGAATCGAATTAACAATCTGGCATATTATGGTGACATTTTTGTGAAGAATACTTGAACTGCGAGAAAAGCAATTGCCACAGTAAAATGTTTGGAAATGCAATTTCTCTTTGATTTGCACTGCAAATCGCTGGATACGAAAATTACATACAAACATAGGGCCTTTACCAAATTACATACAATTTGGAACTAACATCTGATACGAGATTCTCGTATGTTTACAGAGATCTGGTATGTTTCTCATACCACATCTCACTTACTTTCGTATGTGATTGGTATGTAGCGATACGAACTATTCTATCTGTGATTGGCTGTTTCACACTGAAATACGAGTTGTTGGTATGTTTTATATACGAGAACCGATGCAAATTGGTCTTCATTCGTATTTGTTTAGTATGAGCAGCTTCAAGTCACATAGCAAAAAATATGTGTGTATTACATACTACTGTCAAGTAACTTTTTTCAGTAATACCAGTCGTTAACATCTTTTGTTTGAAAGAGTGATATTTAATTAGATTAGATTTATTGTGAATTTTATGCTTGACGGGATTGTCGTCATTGCTACTTGTCTAGCAACGTTAACAGGTCGTTTAGTTAGTTCTGCTTTATGAACCAAGCTGATAAACATCAATTCATATTAACGATATGTTTCGTGAAATCATGTTGACTTATGTATCTCAAATATAACTATTTTTGCGTTCATGAATTATAATGTGATTTTATTTCGGATTGATAATGCTTCATTTCAAAATTACATAATGCATAATTGTTGATGGTTGAATACTTATTGAATATTCATGAAATGCCTTAGAATTACGTTCATTAAAATCGAGTTCATTATTGAAAGTATCACTCTTGAATGCCATTATCTCACTACTTACAAAACAGTAGTAACATTAGTGTGATCTTTATTGACAAAAGGCCTTAAATCAACATACTTCGGACATGACTCATGCTTTCTTTTAACATTGTGCTGTTATGCCTTTAGTATGTAAAGCATACCACATTTGAAATAACATACGAAAAGCATACAAATATATACCAAGAGAATACACAAATATATACCAAAAAAATATTTTAGTAAGCATCCTTCGTATGTGATTGGTATTGAGCGATTTACAGTGAATGGTTGCGCCATCAAATAGATCAAGGAAGTTCCTTTTCTGCATCGCAAGGTGAAGCTGCATTGTCCTGGTGGAATGGTGCACTGTGCCATACAAGCAACCGACAGACTTTTCTACAATGTTGCAGCCTACATGTAAACCTCTATCAGTATGTCTACTCATTTCTATTGTTATCCATTCATATTATAGCTATCTATCTGTGCACCAACCACCTTTCCCTTTTCCAACTCATGTATCAAGATTGTTTCATAAAAAATGGATCACCCTTAAACATCGCCTTAACTTCAACTTTGTCTAACTTCGCCAAACTTGAACGAATTTCTCTGAAATTTGGAAGATATGTCAGTTGTGCTTACTAATATCATTGTTGGAAATTTCAAGCATGAATATTGAGTTGTTTTCCTGTTATAGATAAAAAAGTAGTAGATAATTTGATCTTCATTTAGCAATGTTACACAAAATCATACCTCACTCTTATAAAATTACATTTGTTTCCTTTGTTATGTAATATGTTGTTCTACAAGCCAAAAGCTATCAAGCAAAACAAAAATAAAGAAAATCGGTCAATCAGAGCCAGTATAGCACCATTATTCATCAACAATAATGTAACTGCTACATGTGATTAACTGGACTTCATGTTCCATAGCTTCCTGACTTCGTTGCGGTGGTGTTGGCAGCACACCTGATTGCTTTCAGCTAGAAATCTATCTCTTACCGGTTGAAAACAATACAAGGCACAAATGAACAATAACGAGATCGCATTCACAAAAGGCAAAGTGTCAGCCTTGCTAGAACTAGGGTTTTCTTTGCGAGCTACAAGCAAGCGACTAAATGTCCCTTACACAAATGTGCATCGATGGCATAATGATGATTTTCGACTCTGTCGTAAAGAGGGCTCTGGCCGTCCACGCAAAACATCCAAACGTAGAGACCGCCTAATTTTGAGATTTGTTAAAGTTGATCCAAGTCTCTCGTTAACTGAGATGGCTGCACTAGACTCGTCTATTTCTAAGTCCACTATTCGTAGAAGACTTATTGAGTCGAATTTCAAGAGCTGTAAGAGGCCCTCTCAGATCGTATTATCAGATCAGCATACAAAAAGACGTCTCAGATGGGCAATGAGTCATTGTCACTGGCGAAATCAATGGGATCGGGTTGTCTGGTCTGATGAGGCATCAGTCCGTCTGAAGGATAGTGATGGTCGATTGAGATTATGGATAAAATCTGATCAGGAAATCCCGAGACATTCACATCGTCCCCGGGTACAAGGTGGTGCGACTCTACTGATTTGGGCTGGCATTTGGACCAATGGCCGCTCTGAACTTCACATACAGTAAGGAACCATGAATTCTGAACGCTATGTTAATGTTTTACGAATGAACATTGGACAAATGACAGATCAACTTGGTGATCCATCGACTTGGTTATTTATGGATGATAATGCTACGTGTCACAGGAGTAGTAGAGTCAACTTATGCAAGTCTCAATTAGGGATTAGGACATTATCTTGGCCAGCTCGTTCTCCTGATCTGAATCCCATAGAAAATGTATGGAGTATTCTAAAACGTAACGTTCGTCGTTCACTGCTACCTACAGATGGCGTATCACAACTTACGTCACTGTTAAAAAGAGAGTGGAGAAAGTTAGATCAGTCAAAAATCAACGATATCATCGAATCAATGCCTAGACGAATTGGTAATGTCATTGACAATAAGGGTAGGGCCACAAAATATTAGCTTCTTGAGAACCGTTACTGTATCATAGCTTATCAGATTATATAAAGACATTTAAATATATTAGGGACATGAAATAACATGAAAAATGCTTTCTGCATCGTACTTATGTTTTATTTTAGTCAAATTTTAGGATGATCCACTTTTTATGAAACGGACTGTATAAATCAGATTGTCAATTAGCTCAATTCAGTTGGTTTTAGAAAACAGCAGTTACATGCACGTTATTAACAAAGAATCTCAGATATATCTTAAGTAACCTCAGTTCAGTTGTTAAATAACACTGTGAACTTATCAATTTCCTCAGTTCAAGTACAAAGCACTTTAGGTTAACTAAACTTGGGTCCACCGAAGTTAACTTAAGGTTGACTTTTAGGTTAAGTGATTATTACTCATGGAGCAGTCAACTGTGTCAAGTCAAGGGCTATAAACATAGTTCAGCTATCATTACAGCAACCGTGTGTAGCAAAAGTCCCTGACGACTTTCACATAAAGGAAAAATGTAATTATTTATATATCGCACTATACTGCGAATAGCTGCATTTCAACAGCTAATAATAACAAAGAAAGTTCTCAGTTGATTCACAATTGGATTCAAAACATTAACGAACTCGCATTATAGAATCGGTCATCGATCGCCGAAGCATGTCTAAGGAGATCATTTAATGTTAATACTTCACCTTGGCGATTCATTTCTAAAGATATTCAGCTAGCTATTGCTCCAAATTAAAAAAAATAAAATAAAATTCGAGCTTTCGGACGCTTCATCCGTCCTCAGGAGCTACAGCAAAGAAAGTAACCAAAGAGCCGTACATGGATGCAAGCAACAGTAAATTATGAATGTTCCCATAAGTCAAAGTGACACATCAACGTGACCCCAACCATAAACTTGAACATTACCGTAATCATGAAATTGACAGTAGAACATACTGACGCAAAAAAATCATGAAAAGAAGAAAGTTGCACGAATGATCTCTATCACTTATCAATTTTCAGTCCGTGATCTCTGTTGAAGGGAGCTTCATACTCCTCATTCCCTCTTTTATCCTCATTACCAATAATGGAAATTTTGATTGAAATCCACTTTGCGATCGTACTTGTTGCTATGTTCTGCTACAGCTGATCTCATGTTCAACTCACGAACATCCTTCTCGTGTTCCTTCCGTCATATGATGGCCTTCCTCGATGTCTCAACAAATTGGGAAATTTGTCGCCGAGTGGATTGGTCAAAACCAATTGTCGCGGGTAGTTAAATAAAGAATAATTTGAGGTCATTCGACTGGTCGTCGCCTCCCGATCCTTCTGTCCTTGAGTGAATCATCAAAAATAGCCCTGGAGTCAGAAGCATAGTGACAGTTGGCTCCATCGTATTGAAACCACCATCAACCATTGCGACCGATGATAGGGACAATTTTCTCCCTCAACACTTCACGGTGCCGCTGGTCATTATTCTCCCGCGTCCATTATTTCGCGGGAAACATTATGCGAAATTACTCCGGCAAATCCAATACATACACATGCACTCAAAGCTACAGTTCCTCCACTGAAGCACAGTCTTACTTGAGGATTCTCATGCCTCATAGAAATGACTACTGCGTGGATTGGCATGGCTTTCCGAACCAAAGCTCTAAGCCAAAACGAATAAACGAATACTTTTTCACAGATTTTGTACCAAATTGCTAATGCGACAACGTTGACTATTTGCTCCTGTGTTTATTCAGCTTCATATATAGTGAAATGCGCATGCTAAACGATAGGGCAACTGACAAAGTCGATGCTGCTGACAAAGCTTGCATAAAAGAAATCGATCCGTTAAGAGAGTTTAGAATTCTAATTATGAAATTAAATCATCAAATCAAATTTCAGCATTGTCGCGATCACTGTTGGATAATTATATAATCATAGCAAACTGTGGGCAGGGTACAGTATGAGAGTTTGTGCAATAGAAAAAGTCGGCAAGGACTTTTGTTGCACGCGGTATGATATAAAGGCGTCCCAATAAAAGTGCCGGAAGCTAAGCCCGCATGACATGACTTGGCCAAGTCAGAATTCGAGCTTATGCTCATCTTTCTCAAAAAATACTCAATTAGTGAATTCAATCTCAAGATCTCGGTATTCGGAAAATTTAAACTCGAAATTGAAAGGCGAGATCGAGATTGAATTCACTAAACTCAACATTCAGACTTAAAGGTATTTTAACTATTTTTGCACAAAAAAGTCAGTTGAATCAAAAGGAAAATGACCGGTCATTTCCAATGTGACCTGTGTATTTCCAATGGTGAAGATGTCGGACATATTGACATGCAATTCCCATCCATCAATCGTGATCATATCGTGATCATTATTGAGCATGATTCAGCAAACGTAGAACATCAAGGTTTGATTACACCATGCATGTCAATTTGTCTTTGTCACCTCGGATGGCAGAGCACAGGTCTAGTTAACCTTGATCGCAGGTTAACCAGCCGCACATCTTTTGCATGGCAATTTAATCTATCGTTTATTTCATTTCATTGTTGTTAATTGAATTTCAGTATTGGAAATACTTATGATTCGAACTCATACTTGATTTTCTCTAGGAATACGTATGGGCCTGCTTGTCTGTCTGAATGGACTTGTTGTCTGAATGATATGCACCAAAGGTTACCAATGGCTACAAAAATCGCATCAACAACGTATTGCATTTCTCATGCAAATGCCGGAACAATCCACTTCAGCTACCAAAGTCAAAGTACGAAATATTCAACAACATACTCTTACTATCCCTGTCTGTTTGGTAGGAGAAGGTATGAATCATGAATGACTCTCAATTTTGAAATATGTGATTTATTTGGATACTTCATACCTTCACGAAGTCTTAATTAGATTGCGAAATCTATTTGACAAAATATAAAATTCAATCTAATTCATATTTCAATTTAACGGCTCTATAATAAATGAAAAAGAAAAAAGTGATGAATTGCTAATGACGAAATTGATAAAAAGATGAACTGATGTGATTCATGGATTGGCCTGCAAGCTGTAATTAGCTAAGCCATGATTTGGTTATTAGTGCTTCAATTACTAGGTAGTGCACATTTTATCGTGAACATATATATTTATGGTGATGCTAATTGAAGAGTAACAATGCTGCCCTTACTGACTTGAGAAAATAATTGATGACTTCAGAATTTTAATTTTGAACTGCCATAGAAGAATGCAAAATCGATGAATTTCACACCAATTATAAACTTTCTCACGTCAAAAATGAAGATTGATTGGTTTTGTCCTGAAACATTTTGTTATTGAATTATTGAATTGAATTGTTATTGCTCTTGGATTGGAAACGGTTTCATTAAAAGCAGCTAATTTTTGACCTGATCATATAACAGTCTTTAGAAGCTTTGGAACATGTCAGGGTCAAGCATTGCTTTTAGTAACTACGCAAAAACTTGTGATGGTAAAGTGTCATAAGAAAATATTTCATTTATTTCTTGCGGAATTCTGTGTTTTGAATCTTTTTCTCCACTTCCTAGGTTTTCATATAGAATACTTACATCAATCGGGGAAAGCAAATAGACTCAATAATCAAAAATGAATTTAAATGGTCAAACATTCAACACTTACCACTGAAATGAAGACAAAGAAGTTGATAACAAGACGACAGTATTTGTAGTATTTCCCTGGACATTTTAACATTGTCTGCGATATTCAAAAGTATTTTACCGTACTTCTAATCCAGTGAATAAGAGAAGTTCACTCAATATTCTCAACAATCTTGAATCATTAATTGATCTATGAGGTCGTCGTAGTATAAGCGAACAGATTGAATTCAAAGAAAGTATCTATTGTATGGGCGGGCATTACAATTGGAACAGACCGGTTCGCTGGTCACTTCGGAGATACTAGTTTAAAGCATTGAAGCAATTACATTGTCTTCGTCAAAGTTACGCACTGAGAGAATTATTCTTCACAATTAAAGGTCAAAATCACAATTATTCAACGGCAGCATTGGATGGAGTTTGAATCAATACAATTGGATTGTTCAAGACTTATTTGTAGAACAGATGAAATACATTTATAAACATTTTGCTTTATTTGATGTCAAGTAACTATTATGTACACACACACTCAATCAGCAGTAAAACATTGAACATGCACTTTCGAGGGTTTGATATACGACTACTTTATTGGTATGATGCCAGCAAAGTTGCTATGACTGACCAGTGCGCATAGAGCACGTGACAATTTCAATGATAGCCGTGAATGTAGCATTATCGGTGTCATAACTATTCAATGGTCATATTATTTATGTCATGTCTGTTTACTTCATTCCGGATGTCTGAAATCACAAGCCTCATTCTCAGGCATTTCTTGATAATTTCTGTGAGATATTTATTTTTCATTTAATTTCAAAGGTAGAGCTCATGCTCCAATTGAACAGATTCTTTCGAAACCAAACCGACTGCCCAGTGGCGGATCTACGCTTTTTGTTAGGGGGGAGGTCATTATTGTAATTTATTAATCAGGCCAATGTTATTGTCAATAAGATAACAAGCTACCTCGTAGATTTTTACTCATCTCTTTTACTGAAAAGACTCATTAAAATAAGGAACTCGTTGCATTTTGAGGAATATACAATACTAAATACTTTTGTCACAATCTAAAAAAAATCAAAAAATGTAACAACTAGACCCGGTCTCCCTTACTGTTTTTCATTATCTTCCATGAATGCGGGAAAAAATAATTGAAAAATAATTTTTTATTCCATAAAAAATAATGGAAAACAATATTCCTAGCCCTCTATTTCCTGTTTTTCATTAATAGTTTTGCAACTGCATTTATAAGTGTACCAATTACATTATGACAGATAATAGGCTTTTGTTACTCGTTGATTATTGCAATCATATCTATTCCATTCTTTAGTTCATCAGCTTGCTCAAGATGAAATTTTTCTTTCATAAGATGTTTCATTAAAATCTATCCACCAAATGAGTCAAAAAATTAAGAAATCAAGTATTATGTAAAGATATAGGATAAAATCAATCAGGACAACAATGTAGAGATGCTGTGCGAAATATGAACACGGCAATCGAGTCCCACTCGATTGCCGTGTGAATCTTGAGTACATGAATTTTTGAGGGCATCAATGTAGGACATTTGCGGGCGCGCAAGCGCCTGAAAATGTCCTACATCGTGTTAACTTTTGTATGTCCTTCAATGTTGAAATAATGAACCGCAATATACCGATTTAGCATATTGCGGTTCAAACATATTGCTGTTCAAACCTTAATACAATGATATTACAATTCAGATCTCAGAACCGCAATATGCTGACGGCCTTCAGCCTTACAGCTCTGTTGCCTTTTTTGCATTTTAGAATTCCAAATCTGCATTGATTGTTTCTAACATGATGTAATCGATTTCTTTGATCTAGTCGCATGTCAATGTCAGATAATGTTAATTGATCTATGTTTAGAAATAGGAGTTCCATTGATGATGATTGCTTCTATTAACAGTAAAAGGAAACCTTTCAACACTGCAGCTGTTAATTGATGGTTGTATTTCGTTAAATTTCATATGTCGTGGAGCAGACATTCGACAGAGGAGCATTAAGCAACCAACATAAAAGATCAAATTGACTCAATGCGGCAGCGCAACAACTAACGGATGTCATGTAAATTAAGAGTTTCCTAATGAGATGTTCAGACGACAATTCTTGCTTGAGATTAGCCGCTAACACTGAGTTAGAGAAAATCTGAAAATGTTCAGAATCGCGCGATTTCCGATCAATCGCACACTGAGTCGCACGATTAGTAATCGTGCGAAAATTGAATCGCGCCCGCCACAGCTCTGTCAGCAAACCATCATTTCTTGAACCTTCAAGTCTTATGCAATCTGACGTAAGCGGACTGATGATGTGGCGTTGATTCCATTAATGAAAGGAAAAATTGAAGACGACTTTAAAATATGAGTCTCTCGTGAATTCATGCGACTGCAGGGGAGTTTCAATTGAGACCATAGAATAGCAACTCAGCATTAATTGAATCCCCAGTGTGTATGCAGTTTCGATTTTATTAAATGAACTCTTGAGACGTAGTAGCAAACGTGAGATGCTACCACGTAATTGACTGATCATGATAGCAATACAGAAAGAAAAATAGTATTTTACAAATCCTTCGTGAAATGACAAACTTGGAGAGGTTATGTTTGTTAAATTAGTAAATCGATGACTTACAACTACTTTACTGCTCAGTCTTATTAATAAGAGTATCTTCTTAAGCGTGATCATATCACAAAACTACATCACTGAAAAAGCAAAATGTCATAGTAATCATACTCTAAATTATGTAAGTGGGTCCACAATAGTATTCAGATTCAAGAAATTAAATCTAGTAAATGAATAAATTTAGTGAATCACAAAATCATGCCGATGAAAATTAATCAAAGACTTATTGATTTTTCAGTCAAGAAGCACAATAAGATCCCAACTTTTCTATTGAAGACTTGCATTATAATGATGTTCACGAAATTTCCTTGTTTGGGGCGCAACCTTGTGTTTGCTTGATCGGGGTCCGCAGTGTGCGAAGCACACGGGAACAAGCTTCCTCTTTTTTTCTCGCCTTTCTCTCCCTCTCTCTTCCTCTCTATCTATCTCCTTCAACAGCCTAAAAAAGTACGCATTATTCAACCTCAAGATTCAACCTGCTTGTGGGAGTTACTTGTTGATTGTGAGTCGTGAAAGAAATTCCAGGGTGGAGACAATAAGTTTCTGTAAGATAAGGACAACAGCTGTATTGAGCTCCTACGACTTCTTAAACACTTTTTGCATTAATCAATAGGCAATCATTAAGTTGATGTCAGTTGAGACTTCGTCGTAACCATCGCACAGAATAATAAAATAGCTAAAAATTCATTAGAGTTGAACAGTACATAATTTGAATTGCAGTCTTGGTTGTCAGTAATCATCTGAAGACCATGCATGATTTAATGCTCAACTTAGATGCTTTTTACTTCATTCACTATTTTCTTTGATGAGCTTCGCTTTAGAAACGTATATCTGCTGCTTCACTACTATTACGATCGGCTGCATTAAAACAAAAGATTTTTGTCAAATGTGCCGGTATTTGTCCATAATTTTTAGGGGTGATAATAATGGTTAGTATGTCTGATAAAGTTTACTAAAAAATAGTTGCAATAGTATGACATTAATTGCTTCCATGAACATTGAATAATAATGATAGAAGCCTCGCTTCATGCAAATAAAATTAAATGCATGTTGATAGCGCGACATGCTTCGTTAGCGAAAACATAGAAAATTTCTTTTCTGTCAAAAGCTGCAAGCTGCGTTATATTGGATCAGCATGTACTTTTATTTGATCCTTTCAGACAAGAAGAGGAGCCGACTAGAACTCGGCAGACGCGCAGATTCGTAGTAGGTAGAGGGTGCGCACCATCCTGTGTCATTTTCGACCTCGATTCCTGCAGAAACTCGCTCTGGCTGCCGGACTAGTAATTGATTTAATGAATTTCATGAATTAACAAATTTCTAATAAGCATTAATTCTATCGGAAAATATCAAACATGAGGAGTCGGATTGATCAGCAGAAAATTGTCGGACAGTCTCAGAACAGCAGTCTGTGAACATGAACAATCTGCATGTTTTTGTAACTGCTCCCCGCTGGAGACGAGGATGGTGCTGACGTTGTCAGTCTTTAGACAGAGCGTTGCTATCATTTTAGTCCAGATGCCCTTCCTGACGACCGCCAATGACTTCCTCGGTCCTTGACCACGTGACAAAAGATCACGAAGTCAGGCACTGTGCCACGGGACTACTATTAGTATGGCAGCCAGAACGAGTTTCTACAGGGGACAATGCCGAAAATGAGACTTTCACAGAATGATGTACAGCCTATGCCTACTACGAATCTTCGCGTCTGCCAAGCTCTTGCTACACGTAGGTCCTCTTGTTGTCAGACAGGATCAAAGAAAAACCCATGCAAATTTAATGGGAAGCAGATTGCAGTTTTTTTTGCAAAAATGAAATTCTCGATTTTTTCTTATCAGCTGGTTTATTAGCTATCAAAATTTCAGCTTCTCTGTCTTCAGCCGAGTTGAGGAGTTCACTTCGATAGTGTGAACATGAGATGTCGCCTGAAAAGTGAGCACTTCAAAACCCGTAAGAGACCATGAAGGATCGAACTGACCGCCAACCACAAGAGCTTGAGGCTGGAGTGTGCGATGCAACATTGCCACCACTGGCATTCTCAATGGGATCGAGTTGCTTACAGTGATAAAAGCTTCTATCTTTCTCAGAGGTCGCGATGGCCGCTTGAAAGTTTTTCGATGAAGTCAGAAGTCAGATGACGCAATTCCTGATCATTATGACTATTTTCATTTATCTGTCAAATTTGTACCTGTAATTGACAAAATATCGTTAAATGAGACAAAATTGAAGTGGTCCACTTTTTATGATCATCACTGTATATTATAGGTAGATTATATATATATATAGATAATATATATATATATAGATATATATGATATTATATGATATATAGATTACATATCAGCATCCTACGCCCTACTGTTGTGGTTATAACTGAATCTTGGCTAAATCCTGACTACGATGACAGTTTATTCTATATATCTGGATATTCTTTGATGAGAGATGACCGAATGAATCAACGTGGTGGAGGAGTGATGGTATGGGTTCTGAATACATATGAAATACAAGTAATTGATTGCGTCAGAGGTAAACCCAAGGCTATCAATTGTATCCAGCTTCTTTTGAATAGTAAAATTTTTCTTTGTGCTGTTTATGTTCCTCCTGCTCTTAGTGCAGATGAAAATCGTGGAATAATTGATTTCTTATCAGAATCAATCGATGACGTTCAGAACATAGCTGTCAATGTTAAAAGTATATTATGTGGAGATTTTAACAGATTGAACGTGAGTTTCCTAACTGACTCTCATGACTTGCATAATGTGGTTACCTCCCCAACAAGAATTGATGCTATATTGGTTTTAGTTCTCGTCGAAGGTATCATTTTGGAAACATTCACTGAGCCAATAATCTATCCCCCACTGTCATCTTCTGATCACAATGTTGTATTTGTAAGGGGATCCGCATGTTCCCAAGATCCAGTTCAGCATTTCGTGACTTTATTTGACTACAGAAAAGAATATCTTGGTAATTTCTTGAATACGATGGCAAACGTTGATTGGCATGAGCTATACTCCAGTGAGCAGAATATTGATATAAAGACTTCAAAGTTTTATGAACTCCTGCAACCGGCCTTACGAGAAATTCCAAAAAACACAGTCGTTTTGACAGACCGGGATAAGCCGTGGATGACGCCTTTGACAAAGTATATCATTCAAAAACGCTGGGACGCCTTTAGAGCTGGTAATTACGAATTGTATGAGCATTATAAGATCAAAGCAAAACTAGAAATAGATGCAGCAAAGCGAGCCTGGAGTAAACGGTCACTTGATGATACACGAAGTATCTGGAACATTGTAAAGCAGTACAAAGGCACGAATAAAGCCCCACTGAGAAATAGTGATATATCAGCCGATGATTTAAATGACTTTTTTACGTCAATTTTCAGTGACAAAGTTATTTCGACACCTATTGCAGGTGATTCTCCGTGGTGTAGCTTGATTGAACCAAGCGAAATCGAGGAACTGCTTCAAAAACTGCCGAATAAAGGCGAAGGGTCGGATGGTTTTCCGAGCAAATTACTGAAAGTCGGGTCATCATATCTCTGCTACCCTTTATGTCATTTGTTCAACACTTCATTATTGTTGAATACTTTTCCGGAATTGTGGAAAATGGCAAAAGTTGTACCTGCTCCCAAGTGCCTTCGCCCATCTGTTGCTGATTTTAGACCAATTTCGGTACTACCTGTAATCGCCAGAATTTTTGAGCGGCTTATTTTGAAGCGCATGTATCCAACTTTAATTGACTTCTATGGTTCTAATCAGTATGGATTTCTTAAAGGTAGCAGTGCCGTCTGTCACATAATAGCCTTATACGACGACATATGTAGAAAACTGGATGATGCAACTAATAATGCAGTATCGGTTGTGAGTTTTGATATATCAAAGGCGTTTGATACTGTCCCCCATCATTTATTACTTGAAAAGCTTATTGAGATTGGCATTCATAGAGGTTTCATTGCCTGGTATAATTCGTATTTGGAAGGCAGGAAGCAATTTGTAAGCTACAACAACCAAACAAGCTCAATCTCTAACGTGACATCTGGATTGCCACAAGGAGCTATTTTGTCACCGTCTCTTTTTTGTGTATTTGTTGGAGGATTGACTACTTTACATGATGACAGTTCGATTTTCAAATATGCCGATGACATTGTTCTTTGCCTACCTCATAAGATCTCAAACAGCAACGAGATTAGGAATAAGGAAGACCTTCAGCATGTTGTTGGATGGGCGACAGAAAAAGGCCTTTCCTTAAATGTGACTAAAAGCTGTCAAATGCTAATTAAAACTAAAAGTACATCTTCCGTCAGCCCTCTTGATTTTTCTCTCCCATCTCGGAAGGATTTGAGTATTTTGGGTATCCAAATTTGTGAATCACTATCATGGACCGCGCATGTAGATGCTAGATTGCGTAAAGCTAGCAAATTTCTCCATCTTCTAAGGGTACTGAAGAGCATTATTACCAAAGATGAACTGATTCGTGTATACCAATGTCTTGTTCTTGGTACTCTGAGTTATGGCAGCACGGTGTATGTTGGCAGCATTTTGAAAAAGGATAAGCGTCAGATCAACAAATTCGTGCGTCGCTGTCACTGGGTTATATGTGGAAAGGAATGCAAGGAGGAGGACTGTCTACCTGATTTTTACCAAGCACAGGAAAAGCAGGCATTCAGACTGTTTTCGAGAGCTTTGAGTTTTGTTGACCATGTGTTGCATCCTATTTTGCCTGAACGTTTGCCAAGTGGTCGCGTCAGAATTCCAAAATGCATTACCTTGAGACATCAAACTTCCTTTGTGCCGTTTATGAGCAAAATGTTTAATTCCATGTTCCCAGGTTCTCATCGTCTGACTTAAATCTTGACTTTATTTGGTACTTCATAACTTGTAATTGATGATTTTTAATTTTGAGAAATAAACGCTTTCTATTCTATTCTATTCTATTCTATTCTATAATGATACATGGCATTTACTACTAACAAAATCAGAGCATGCTTTAAGGGATGAGTTGAAGAAAGGAATGTGAAATGTGATTTATTGAACGATGAAACAATTCACCAAATAATTTTTTGACTGCATCTACATGTAGATAACATACGAATTCTAAAATTGAATACTTTTATATAAAGGATTTCACTGCATAGCGAGCACTGCACATCTTAAGAAAAGTCGATCTTCAGCATACATAGCTATTCAAAAATGAAGTGCTTGATATAATCATGAGTAAAACCGAATTTACATACATATTTTTAGATTTTTCCGAAATTGATGAAAATTGGATATTACACATTTGTGCACGACGGTAGCCGCGTCAGAACAAGTAAGTGCTACCATTATACGCACATTTAACCGAGGACTATGTTGAAAATAGTTTTTTTTGAAGTTATTTTTTCATTTGTTATTGACTTAATGATTTTTGTGTATATCGGCCTCACGATTTCCAGTACTGAGGCTTCTCGGAAATAAGCGATTACTATTATTATAGAAGAAATATGCACAAACCGATTATTCTGTCTATGAATACACATACAAGCTTAATTCTAGCGCCTAACACGATTATTTGAACAGTTTCCCGGTATTGCCATCTTACTAGGTGTGATACAAATGACTTAATCTCAATAATTACTTCTAGAGTTATCTGTAATGCAAGTTGGTGCGCAAAAATAACCACTCAAGAGCTTTTATCAATCCCCAGCTGTTGTCGTCACTGTCATTCTCTGAGAAAACACATTGTCTCTGTTAACCCTGGGTATTCTTTCATGCGTTACTAAAGTACAGCACCAGTACACTTGCAAAAGAAGTTTGTGGGTCAGGCAAATGTCAAAGGGGATGAAGCATCAGATGTCATAACACGCGTATACCATGTCACGCCTGGGCAGGTGATGACAGAATTTTGTCACTGACAGGACTCTCCATAGAAACGAATTGGCCTGTGTGCATTCTTGGGTCTAGAGATGACTTTCCTAAACACTGTTGGTCCTTCCACACTGTAAACTGTGCACCGTTGAAATCAGCTAAAATAACCGTAAACTTCACAGAAAATATCCGTAAATACATGTATCTGTTAAAATGATGACGTCATCACGTGATGAGTGATGACGCAACACCTAAAATCCGTTCATATCAGATAAAACAAACGTCTATTTTTACGGATACTTGCAGCTCAGACTGTAAAAACCCCTGAAACTAATTTTAGCTGTTAATTTTAAAGGATATTTACTTTACGATTTACGGTTTACAGTGCTGAACCAGTTTCGAGGCGCACAACAAAACAGAATGGAACCACTAAAATTTACCAGCATTAACTCTACAACATTAGGAGGATGTGCATGAAAGTGTATTGTGCACGGTTTATACAGAAGTGTGCTATATTATCTTTGACTTCACTATCTTCCTCCATTCACCCATAGATATTTCCAGATTTGATCTTAAAATTATGGTCCTTGTTAGATGAGAATGCAAATTAAAAATCTAATTGAGAAGGGCGGTTCACCGAGATATAAAAAACAAATTATCTGTGCATCGAAAGATTAATTAATTTATTTTATTTCCTTTAATTGAAATGACTATGAAATCGATTTAGGAAAATAGAATGCCTCTTTCACAGGCATAGATAATTTGTCATAACAAACATGTTCGGATTTCTAATCAGTCAATCCAAAGCCACTTTTAATTTGAGTAAGAGGAAGTTTGTTTGAATATGTCTGCGGACAGGCAATGAGTCTATTGAGACGCTCAAACAATCACATTCCAAAAATGACGAAAGCGAGACACAGACATGTTGGGAATAACCATGTGATTTATCATTGATTTCAACTTCATAAAACGTGTGAGTGGCAACACACTCTTAAAATCAGTGAACAGTGGTCTAATAGATAGAAAACTGATAGCAACTGTTGAAGTTGAAATCGATGACAGTGGGGACGATACGGATTTGATAGATTGATTTTGCTATTTAATCCAATGAAAGAATTGCTGCTGCTGTTCAAATCTTGTTATGTAATGCGTACTTAATGATAGGTTAACAATTAAATTCATTGTCTATTAATTGATCCATTTAACATCGCATTCTCAATTATGTGAAGTCTCAAGTGACTGGACGCCATTGGACACGATGACTCAATCTGAGAATCATGAAATTCTCGAGATTCTACTGAAATCGGTTCAAACCATGCACTTTACCGAAATGGTGAACTAAAGCAGGCCGCACAATGTTTAACCAAATATACATAAAATCGCAGAATGATGAGTCCGAAGAAATGATGACGATTGAAAAGTCACAATTATGCCCACATTTGCAGATGAGCTTGAATTTTCTGTCTTGCCCGGCCATTTTCTGGCATGGCCTTTGTGAAAAAGTCCTATTCATCATCAGGACAATTCATGCATGGTAAGGACCGGCCTGGTCTGCCTATTTCAGCCATACTGGATAGACCGACATTTGTGCATTCATGGTAGATTTTTTCTAAAAATCATTTGATGTGTCAACTAGATGAAATTGAGTTAGATTTTAAGCCTGAGAAACATAACTTTGGCGTGTACAACCAACTATTCGACTTATTTCAAATTATAGGAGCATAGTGTCCTATATTTACATGTAATGGAGAGCATAGTTCAGCATTCTATGGAAGATATTGAAAGTTATGACTAATTACTATTCTGTGGGCCCATGATCAAAATTAGATTGATATTATTAAAAATGATCAATTTGTAAAATTAATATTACATCCTTGTCAGAATTCAAATGTCTGCAATCCTTTTTACATTTGTCTGGAAACATATTGGACGCTAGTAGCCGGGCCATGATGCATAAATGTAAAAATCACATCAGTCAAGTCCATATCTGCATAAACTTCGTTTCAAAGCGGAAAGTTGTACAAATTTCATATTGAGATTGCTGGCATCTCAAGAATGAAGTAAAATTCACTGTCATGCTGAGCATAGAGGGCATCATCGTCGCTGCCATGGTCTGAGGCAAAGGCAGTACAGACTGAGATTCTTCGAGTTGACTAGAGTCGGACTTAAAAGTTCGCATGCACCACTGTGGAAAGTTTTCGCGAGTCCGATTGCATTATCAAGGAACAGCAGGTGCTTCCAATCCATGCTAAGGGAAGCGGCTCGCGACAGTCCGGGTGCGTTCTTAGATATCTGAAGTTTATTTATCAATAAATTTTCTACATAGTTTTGGCTGTTTATATCATTGATTAGAGAGTAGGATTAAAAATACATTGTGTGTTTTTAAATCATTTTAAATTTAGAACATCCGCGCAATTCAATAATTACGCAAGAACGCTCTCCATATCTACATAGCCTGCACGCAATATGCACATTAGCGCAGAGCACGATCATTGCCTTATATTTTACTAAAAAAAGACATGAATTCTGTCATTTAAATATTTGTTATTGTCAAATGGACGATAACAACAACTGTAATTTGTTTTGCCAGTCTTAAACAATGTTTGTAAAACTAGTTTTAAAACTGTGCCTTGTGCGTTGTTTCAAAATTGTTTTCAAAGATGATGGCTTTGGATGATTCCATGGATGCTATCCAATGACTTCTTCGATGCAGCTGTAATTATTTTAAAAGTATTGTATATCTATGAGTTTTGAAAAGATTGCTTTTTATTTATAATTTCGCAAATTTGAGGAGAGCTAGTAATTAACTGATTTCACATGTGGACTGGTATGTCCCATCATCCCAATACAATTTGGTGATGTTTCCATCAGCATTCTTTTATCATGCTTCAAGCAGAATTGGCCGGCGACCCAGTCGACCCGCGACCTTCCTCACCCACCAACGCTCTACGAATACCTGACAATACGAGTTCATGACTTACTTGATTCACTTGACCCATTTACAACTCTGATTTCTAGAGTTGGGTGAGAATGTAAATTGCCTGGATTGCCCACGTGCTCAATGAAATTGGGACAAGCAAGTTTGTCTGACGTCATAGCTATCAAGAAAGAGTTCAAAAGAGCCATTTTCTGCATAGCATGTAAGCGATCCCTTATTTGATTAGAATGATAAACATTGAATTGGAATTCGTCTTGTAGTAAGTAAAGATTTTCATTCTATTTGAGGTATTGACGCAATGTCGATGCCTCTCTGTTGCCCACATGGAAGAGAAGATCAATAGCATCCATTCATTTTGTGCATGAGGTTCCTTCCGACGTATGTGGGTAATCTGTCTCAATAACGCATGCTGGTGCGCCAGTCGATAGTACACTCCGAATGGTTCCACTCATCTGCCAACGACTTCCTCCTAACTCTCTGTGATTCTCTTGCCATTCCCCACCGCGACGTCTCTCTGATAGGATGGGAGGCAGTGGCAGCAAAGAGGATGCAGCTCCAGGAAAGCTAACGCCGAGGTCCCAATGGCCCGAACGGGTGGCCAAATTCCCCGATGTGACTGGAACTGACTTGTGGAGGTCAAAGATGGCCGCTCAATTCAAACGTTTCGATATCAACAGCGATGGAAGGTTAGGAGAAGACGACTTAGCTATTCTCTCCAACGAGTTCAATACGACGTTCGGATTATCCGGGGAGCCCGCTCATAGAGTCTTGATGCTTTATCGTGAGATGTATGATCGCTACTTCCGTGGTGAGAAATATCTCACTCAAGATGCATACGTGGAGCGCATGTTAGAGCATATCAACGGCGAATTCCGAGTCGACATGAACCGTGTGGGCAAAGAATTGACTGAAATCTTAACCGAGGCTCGAGATGGTAAGAAGACTGTGGAAAGAGCTGCTTTTGACAATTATGCGAAGGTGCTGCGCTTCCCAACTACTCAAGTTGAAGAGATTTTTGAACTTTTGAATCCCGGATCCGATGTAGTGCCGCATGATACTTTATTGGACGCTCTTGCAGATTTCTACTTCAGCGAAGACCCAAGCAGTCACTACAAGATCCTCTGGGTCACTGGAACTTGATGATCTCCTTATTAACGGTAGAGGGTAATTCTCCGACTGCAAAAAAGTTTGATAAACTTCGAAATGCTCTATAATCCATTATGCTTTAATCAATTCCGGCAGCCTATTCATCCCGGAATGTGCGGAATTTTCATTGTGTAAAATACATCAAACATTTTAAATCATTATTTGCAATCTTTTGTGACGTAAATGTCTTTTGAAGATAAATGTGGAATGCAGAGTAGGCTATACAGTATAATAATGTTAAACTATATTGACCACGGGTCCCTAGACTTAGAATCCGGCCCCAGTGTTTGGACCAACTTTACAGAAATTAGACTGACTAAAGGCCGAAATCTTCTTCGGACTAGGCGCATGCCAAATCATTTTATTATGCGCAGAGAGAAGCTGCGCTTCTCTCATACAGAATAAATATTTGTATTTTTTTAAATATCCATCCATTATGACACTCTGATTTGCCACTGTTTGATGTGATGCATAAGCAATGTCGATTTTCAAGATTAAAATATTATTCACTACATCTAAGATGCTTAATAGCACACACGACACGAAAGTTAAAACATGAAAAATAGAAGAAAATTGTATAAGACAAGTAGGGCTAGTGATGAAAATTTTGAAAATTTTGATTTTTTTGATAGGCCCTATAATTTGAGCGTTTCCACTGCCGAGGCAGCTGCGTACCAATAAATTAGGTCTAAAACTCTTGATTTCATTATTTCGATTAAAGCGATCGTAGCAATTCGATTTCCGTACGCGAATTTTTGAACATTCCTTTGCCACCAGCTTTTTCTCTCTGATTAAACTGGAAATCACCATACCGATGCAGAATTGCACGTAGAATCCGAATCTGGCCTCCGTTTTCCCATCCGAGGCTTCGTTCGCCCGCTAGAGCCATTTTCGCAAAAATTCTAACTCTGTCGTTTTTCGGTGATGGTCAAAAATCTTAAAGTCACTCTCACACCTCAACGAACGAACGTAGAGACACGCCGTTTCGTACACTGAATTTGTCTCACTCATAGCTTTCCAACCAGCTATCGCACGACTTTCTACCATTCCTACAAGTCAAGATCGAAGTCTTGTTCCAGAGGGGGGGTTAGCACTTTTTGTCTCCGATTGAGCTGCAAATCACCTCCCTAACCCAAAATTTCACGTAGAGTCCGAATCTGCCCTCCGTTTATCCATCCGAGCCCTCCTTCATGCCGAAACAGGGCCTTTCTCACCCCAAAACCTACCTTTTTCTGACTCTGTCGTTTTTCAGAGATTCATACCCTTGCCTCAAAGGATAGCTCCTCCTTCCTTCCTTCCAGAGGGAGGGGGCGGTTTCCTCCGCTCGGACCCATCCTTCCATCACATCCTTGGCCACTTCCTTCCAGAGGGGGGGGGGCGGCTGAGTCAGCATGATGACTCATCGTTGCTCATTTTGGCCTTGAATTTGGGATGGGCTCTCTACTCATGTCCATTGCAGTTTCCATATTGATCATGATTTCGTCGCTTGATAATTATCACTGAGTTTCTCTCTATATAGATGATTTTGAAACGGATATCAAGTGCAATCATTAAGTACATTCTGATTTGAATATTATTTTTTCAATTTAATATAAAGAGTAGTTTATTTTTGTTTCCGAACAGTTGTTCAAAATTTAGGCAAATCAAAATCCAATTAAATACACGTTCAAAAACGCATATGTGGGAAATTTGTTTATCGGTGTTCGGTATGCTTAGGGGTTAGGTATATTTGACGCAAAAGTCGAAATGAAATTTTTAGCACTACGTATTTAATCTCAGCTTTTTCAAAACTCAGCCGTTGCGTTTCCTATTTCCTTTGCACATAAATCAGCGGCCAAACCATGGTTTTAATGACCCATAAACCATTAACAGTTATACGCAAATATCAAGTGGAAATCCAATACAACCAGTCAAACTTAAATCTGACCTAGCAAAACTCAGACCCACTACTACGTTTGTCGAACTTATCCTAATACAGCTATTTGTTTTCACAGAAATCAATTTTGAGATGACAGCTTAAAATTCTGCGTTGTCGAGTACATTTCTGGACAAAGTGACAATTTGGTGGCATTTTTTGAAATCTCGTGTCAAAATGTATATTTTTTACGTACAAAATCACATTCTCATAAAATAATCTGACAGGAGCTTTGTTCGGCTGTTTGACAAAAATCATGATGAGCTTCAGTTTCAAAGTCACGGGCCAGGAGAGCGCTGACTTAGATTGAGTGAAATTGCGAAGTCTTATTGTTCCAAGAAGTCATTATTCTGTTGCTATCTAATGACAAGAAGACTTTAACGATAATTTATGCTAGGAAATGTAATATTTATATGTATCTCGTTTTTTGCAGGAAATTCATAGGTAAGCAAGTCATAAACAAGTCGAACTGGGCTATCTTATTTGATTGTATAATCATACTAAGCATAAATAGAAACCAGAAGGCCCGAGAACATAGAAAGCTTGACTCAGACACTGACGTCAGGCGCAAGTGAGATTCTTTTGAGTCCCGTCAAGACAACCAGTAAAATCAATTACTCATTAAAGGAAATAAACCGTACAATTTAGGTTGATTTAGTGGATAATAACATAGCTTAGACTTATCTATGAAACGCAAAGTTTTGTCTGTTTAAGGTTTTCGGGCCCTTTGGGGGATGGGGACTCTAATGAGATCGAATTTCTTCTCTGACGGCGTCAAAGCTCCCAGCCGTGATGAACAGGGAATTTTACTCATTACATGAAATGTTGAGGTTGATTCCGCGGATAATATAAGATAGTTTTTGAAAGCAATATAAGATAGGCTAGTATATAAGTTAAGTTTAGTCAAGACTTGTTTACGGTTTGCAGTTTACCCTTTTTGCTCCCAGTATCGACTTGTACTTCTCACAGGTGTATCGTGTTGTTCTATGCTCGCTTATTCAAGGATGACTTCCAGCTTGATGTCCCACTTGTGTCATTTTTTCATGTGGCTGTATATGTTTTTCAACTGTCATGTCCAAATGGCAGGAGTTTTGCGAAGGTACAACTTCGACAATGCACGCGCATCTGCTTGTACCTACATTTACCACTGATCTGAATACAGAAGCAAAAGAAAAGTAATTGTGGCAAAACTGAGTGCATTTTCTTCACTTGTCCGTGAATTTATATTATAAAATCTATTCTGAACACGTGTTTATTGTATATTCATCTTTAACATCAAAGTTGATTGAAAACAATGAAAAAATAGTCGTAATTGTAATAGCAGTTCAACTTCTGATTGTAATTTTTAGCGCAGAACAAAATCAAAGGTGCGACTATTTTACCCATGGTCTGATTTGTTATAAAAATATGTATATAAAAAATATTATATACTGCACAAATAATAATGATTAGGCTAATGAAAGGTTTCTCCATTTTGTCTCTTTATATACCCGCTTTAGTATTTAGTATGAATATTGCGTCGTAAGCTCAACTTTCTTCAAAGAAATTCAGCATCACGAAAAGGTAGAAGGATGCCAATTTAATGAATAACGATGTATTAAAATTAGGCCATATGCTTGCATCAATATGTGACGAAATGTGACTATTTTGCAAATGGTCCTGTGATGAAATGTAACACTTAGGTCGATCGGTATGTGACAAAATGTGATAAATTTCGAACATCGAAATGCAGCAAAATGTGTCTCAGATCCAAAGGTGGAGGCCCAACCCTGCGAGTGAGAACAATCACTATAAATTTGTATTGAACTTTCGTCGGTTGACATTGTGACTGGTTCGCACTTGCTTGGAATCAGTTTGGAGTGACAGCAAAAACTTCATTTTCATGAAACTAAAAAGAAGTGAACATTAATGATGTAGGTATGCAATCTTCATGCTAGGTGCCTTGACAGTAATGTTTAATCAGCATTCTGAATGGCTGGCAAAGTTGTGACTCATTCTCAATTCACAGTGTCGTACCTACGTGTTTTGTATACTACAGATTGTTTTGTGATTCATTTTTTATGCTAATTAAAAGATTGGTGCTGCAGTGGCTCATCCTTAATAATTTTGGCCTTTTCAGCTAGGGTTATCAACGCCCGGTAATTATTCCGGACAGTCCAGTATTTTGGTATTTTGTTCGGTATGATGTGTGATGTTGCATTTGCTCGGCATTTTCATGAATGAGCCACTAATTATGCATAGATTATGATAGGCCTAGTCAGAAATGATTTATTTTAACTGTGTTGCAGCTTCCATTGCTCGTAATAATCCAATGACTTGCAGTTTGACTTTGTGCTCAGGTTCTTAGGTCGAGACCAGTAGAAAAGACATATTCTTTGTATGATCTCCGAATTGGCTCAGCGAAAAAGTATTGCCTCATAGTGAATGAATGGAAGGCCTTTGAATTTGAAGCATTGATGCGATCGCTTTCGTCTGCTTTTGGGTAATTGCTTTCCTGAGGATAAACCAGATTTTGGTCGACTCTCTGTGTGATCTCAGCTCTCATCCCACGAGTCCAAATCCACACGAGATTCCATAGGTTTTGGATCTGAATGTATCCCGAATGCTTGAAAGAATCGGTGGTATTACCAATATATAAAAAAAAGTTACAGAAGGAAACCATCAAACTATAGACCAATCTGTCTATTAAGCTATCTAACAAAAATTTTTGAAAAGATGATCCATAAGCGAGTATTTAATTTCTTAGAGAAAAACCAAATACTATTTGAGAATCAATATGGTTTCCGGAAGAATCACTCTACAAATTTGGCACTCTTAAAAATGACAGATAAAATATACTACGCAAAGGCCAACAATCTATTTACAATAGCATTAAATCTCGATATATCGAAGGTAGTGATGAGAATTTTCCGTGGAAAATTATGGAAAATTATGAAAATTTTGATTTTTTTGATAGGCCCTATAATTTGAGCGCTTCCACTGCCGAGGCAGCTGCGTACCAATAAATTGGGTCTAAAACTCTTGATTTCATTATTTCGATTAAAGCGATCGTAGCAATTCGATTTCCGTCCGCGAATTTTTGAACATTCCTTTGCCACCAGCGGCTTAATTGTACTAAATTGTTGCATTTCTAATTATCACACAGACACCGTTTGCGATAACGTGAATCTTGCTTTACAATAGGGGTATAATTTCATGCAATGTGAAAGATCTGGACCAAAAATAATGTAATTCGATCATTTTTGAGTTTGCTAATTGTTAGTTTGAAAGTTAAGCTTTATATTATGCAGCGCTGATCATAGTGATGCAAATTCTCCATGTGTTGATGAACATGTGATGAAGTATAAGCACACAGTCCACGCAGCATTCATGGGCGACCATATTGGAAGATATATAGACTGTAAACTCGTGAGATTATTATTTATTATTATTATTTAGAAACTAAAGATATCTGTTATGAGTAAAAGAATATCAATGATAGCTTCAAACTTCTGGCGCATTGTCCGATATCTTCGTTGAGGATACACCCTCCATTTCTAGTTCAGATCAAAGTGTTTACTCTGGTTCAGATGGTTCAGATAGTTCCAAATCGATTTCAGATCTGCCCAAATGAAAAGTAAACATACAGGGATGATAGAGAAGTTTTCGGTCTTTGAATATTACATTGTGTTTTCAAACGACTATAAATTAAGTCTCCAAAACAAAGGAAAAAACGTCAATCACCGAAAAATAAATTTCAAAATTTTCCAGAAAATTTTGAAAAAATTGGAAAATTTTCTGGAAAATTTTCCATTTGCATCACTAAGTAGGGCTGCATGAAAAATGTCATGATATAAGCCATTTGATATATTTGGACTGAATTCCGACCTGCTGTTTCAAATGAAATTCAAAAATCAATTATGGGGGAATTTTGAACTCTGTTTCTCGCAACACGGCAGGCTTTTTGTTTCTGATGTTTATAATTGTGTTCTCTTTGTTTTCTCGCGTATTTCGTGAGAGAGTCTTTATTTGTTTTGCAAGAGAAGTAAGAACATGATTTTATATTAATCCATGAATCATTTTAATGACTAAATATTTGTAATCCGTTTCATGAAATATAATCATTTATGGAAATAGAATCGCTATGTCATGTTCATACTAGACAAGATATTGCATGATTGTGAGGATTAAACTGTGGTTGCACTACAATGACCCTAGACCCTAACCTATGTACTGCCGATCGGGTCAAAAATGACCCGAACGGACTATCATGCCCAAATCAACAAAGAAAGAAGAATCAAATGAACGTAAAATTTCGTGACGTTTATTTTACCTTTTTTAGTGTTTATTTTCATTTATTGTTCCATTTCATATCTATTGGTCCAAGAGTAGCCCACGGTGTGTCAGAAGGGTCGAAAAAAATAAAAAATATACCATGAGCGAAACCAATTTTTTTGAGATCTATGACCCTCTGATAATAGAAAATCGCCAAAAAGAAACTCTTTCAAGGCACCAATTTTTTGCAAACGGCCTTTTTTCAAAATGGCCGCCTATTTGCTAAAAAAATGAATTGTTGCATATAAAAATCGTCATTTCACCTCTGTCAACTGCCTCAGACTTCCTTTAAATATAGCTAAAAAATGAAGGAAGGTAAGTAAAATGCACCCCATGCATTTCATATGCAGTCTTTGTTTATAAGTAGTATCTGAATTGCTTTACGTTATTTTTAGAATATGGAAAATATGTTTTTGATTTTCCTGTGTAAGCATCAATTTTATTAATCGCTGAACTTCCAGACAGATCTCCTGTGTCATATATCATTTGATTGAATCAATCAATAAGGATAAATGCGCATGCTATCTAAGTTTTATATCAATTCAGACTCCAAAGTCAAATGAAATCATTAGTAAACTCTTCTATCTTCGCCGTTGATAATCATTTAATCAAATTTCCAATGTTTTGAAGTCTTTGCTTTTTTGATGAACATAGCTAAGGGGAATGTGAACATCCAGGATAAAGTTTAACATAGCACTTAGCACACACTTTGAAGTTCGATGGATTGCTTTGCTGTTGTAGGTCAGAAGAAGGTCGACGTCCAGGACTTTTCTTGAGTTTAACGTAATCTTGTTTATTCAATCTCGTGACTTGACATATCTTACACTCACATAGCGAATCATTCCTAGATTGTACTTTCTCTGGGGATTGTAATCATCAACAGTTGGAAGAGGCACGTTTACATCTGTTTACACTTGTTTTTCTTCGATAACAACATATGACAGCCATTGCATACACCACACGGAAAGTCAGGATTTGATGATTCGTAGTCTTCAATAATGAATTCACGCACCAAGGAAATATCGGTTTGCGAGAGCCCACAGTCAGCCCTACGATAACATACGACGCAAACTTTCTTTCGACATTGTTCATGTTTATCATCAACCGCAGCTGGCATTGCTGTGCAGCACAATTGTGACCTTTCAGCAAATTCAATATTTCTCTACTGAATGTACCAAGCTTATTTGAAAAATTGCATTTGAATTCATTGCCTGTCATCGATTTACAGGCTGCAAGCAGCTAGTGAACAATTTGAAAATTGTCAAGTTGACAGTAACCGCGTTATCGATTTGAATGATGCATGTATGCGCATATCTATGGCCAACCATAGAAATTTTGTCGAAAACTCATGAAATTTGTCTACACTATTGAAGAGGAACGTATAAGATTCAATTTGATAGACTGCAAAAAAGGGCATTGTGCATCAGAGACGAATACAAAAAATAAGGCACGGCTCTGTACACAACAGGGTTTATTTCAAAGTCAAAATTACCATTGATTTCATTTGACTTTGGAGTCTGAATTGATATAAAACTTAGATAGCATGCGCATTTATCCTTATTAATTGATTCAATCAAATGATATATGACACAGGAGATCTGTCTGGAAGTTCAGCGATTAATAAAAATGATGCTTACACAGGAAAATCAAAAACATATTTTCCATATTCTAAAAATAACGTAAAGCAATTCAGATACTACTTATAAACAAAGACTGCATATGAAATGCATGGGGTGCATTTTACTTACCTTCCTTCATTTTTTAGCTATATTTAAAGGAAGTCTGAGGCAGTTTACAGAGGTGAAATGACGATTTTTATATGCAACAATTCATTTTTTTAGCAAATAGGTGGCCATTTTGAAAAAAGGCCGTTTGCAAAAAATTGGTGCCTTGAAAGAGTTTCTTTTTGGCGATTTTCTATTATCAGAGGGTCATAGATCTCAAAAAAATTGGTTTCGCTCATGGTATATTTTTTATTTTTTTCGACCCTTCTGACAGCTAGACCCTCTACTACGGATATTTCAAAATTTCAGATACGTAAAAGGACGACCCGGAAGTGTTTGCCGATAACTTCTTTACGTCTCTTGATTTAGCCAACTGATGAAGTGATCGACGATTGTGATGCGTAGGTACTCGCACTATGAGAAGCAACAAAATACAAACACCGATCGAACTTCTCCAAAAATCCCATGAGAAATACTCGAGCATGCCTACCGTTTATGGGCCCTCTCAACTATGTTTGGACATCGTCGGAATTAGGCCACCATTGTATCATTCGCTCTTAACAAGGTCAGAAACGCTACTCTTCTATCATCAGTGCACTAAATTGAACGTGCGATGACTTATTCGAAGAAAACAAGCCAGAAATCGCTTTGGATATACAACAAGCATAACGGCGTTCTTGACAAGATGGTTTCATGGACATCGACGCGGAGAGGAACTCGAAGATGACCGACAAAGTTATTTTATACGACACTGGACGTTGAATATGTTGCCACTTTAGTTATAACTCAGCATATACCAATGCTTTGTACTCTGCATGTCTCCAAAACATGCAGAGTAAATACAGACAGCGCAGGGGCGGCATTTCTTGCTGAAACTCGGTGAGCAATTGATGGAAGCTGCGCAATCTTTTTGCGCAATCACGGCTAACATTCCATTGACGTCGTGGGATATTCTTTATCCTTTTCAACGGACCTAATCTCCTATTACCATCTCCCAAACGTCAAGAAACCGCGAATGTTTTTTCTACTACACTTTTCCATCAGCATGAGATAGCAAACATGCAGACTAAATGTGAACAGCACAACAAATGCATTTCAAAAGCCTTTCCACAAAAATATATCTCATCCTTGTGAAAAATGAAAACATCAAACTTGTAATTCTTGACGGTGTTTGATTTGGAATCACTACTTGTGATTATTTATTCAATTACCATGTCGATCTTTCGTTTCAGTTTTGATAAAGGAGTAAACAAATGAAATATATTCATTTAGCATTATTCATCACAATGTATCATACTCTATTTTTGCGTGCGACTTTGCCAATACATATTTGAATCTTTTGTTTATAATTTACATGGCAAAAAAGTCTAATGATAATGAATCACAAATTTGCAGGTATCCTTCCATTGGAGATAAAGGAAAACTCAGGAAACTTAGCTTCGGTTCATTTTTGACCCGATCGGTCGCTAACGCATGCAAAGTTGGTCGGCAGCAAATGGCTTAAATTAGGAGCCTTCGAATCGACAAATTTTGAGGCGAATCAGGTCGTGATTCGCGAATCAAATCGAATGTCGAAGCAAATCATAAAAAAACTTAAGTAGGCCTATATATAGGGAAAAAGCCCTGATTAATCATGATAGATGAGAATAAAATGGAAAGAATAAGGAAGCCTTTGATGTCAAACATTTGTAATTAATATTATTATTAATAGGTGTTATGCTCAATTTTTTTGGTCAGCATCCACAGACCATCTTCAGGTAGAAGAGGAATTTATTAAAGGGCTAGTAGTGCTATGTAAGCAATTCAAACATTAAACATAGTTTTAGCGTGACCCGAGTAGGAGATGGATTAGTTTGTAATTTTTTTCCAAGATTTATCCTATTATTTTTATCTTAAATAGGCCTACTTGACCTTGTGTTACGTGCGATTTACTTAAAAAGTTGTGCCGCTAGTAATTAAGAAAATAGGCCTATCTAGTGGAATCTTATAACCATGCAATTTACATGCTTCAATAGTCCGTGCATGATATTTAAGGAATAGGATGGAGCCAGGGAAAGCGAAAGTACTTTAAAAGAAAGCATCAACCAAAGAACTTGGTTTCCCTGACTCCAACCAAATCCTGCAATTTACATGGCTATTGAATGATTCAGTGGCTCCTTTGGCACTCGCAAAGAAATAAGCAATTAAATTAAAGTGCCTCTATTTTTCTAAGAAAATTAGAATCTATTGCGCTTTGTAACTACAATATATTTCGAATGAATATCGATACTAGATTATCAGTAAATGAACGGTGATTTGACAATATGTCTTGAGCTGTCGGTTGGCATTGCTTTTCAATTGTCCGTAAGTAGTTTGATGATGAGAAATAGGTTTATGGCATCAGGTTTACACAAAAATGAGATCCTTTGAATCTCTATGTACTTGCGGGACTGGAAATTTAACCTCCATCAGTCGTCCCTCTACTTAATCCTGAACCCAGTACAGCACCAATTTTCATGAACTATCAGTTGGTGAATTATGTAATTTTTATCGCACTTTTATGATCAGATAACAATAATAGCGCTTTTGCAACATGCTATTGATGCCTACAACTTCCCATGTTATCGCTGTCCATAATGAATATCTAAATTTCTTTATGAACTTTTTATTACTTGTAGTGTACATCCTTTTGTAAAACCTTTTTCTTGAAAATAAATCTAAGTTATTCAAGACGAATTCAAAAATAAATTATTGAATATTCTATGTAGACTTCTACGTGATTTTGTCATTCAAGTTCATGCAAGAAAAGGATAACAGAAGAATTTGAGAAACTATAATGTACAATTAATTATTATAGTCTTTGGACTTGGCAGCTTGAAAATTGAGAATCAATGAAGCAAGGAAGTCCAGTACAGTACAATCTTTTCTTATTTATTTGATATCCTGTCTGAGTTTTGCCTCATCGCGAAGTACTGACAGTGTGAAGTATATCGGACTGGATCAAAAAGATAGACCGAGTTCGAAGCTCTGATTTGAGTAACATGCAATACATAGAGTAATTATTAATGATGCAGCACATGCTGCTGTATAGTTGATGCGAGTAACTTTTGTTCAGCAATAGTGTTGGCCTTTCAGTGAGAATCCAGCATCTCAAACTTATTGCAATGTCACATTCTAGTCGTAACTAACGGGAAGAGACTGTAAATAAAAAGAAAATTGTCGACACAATTATTGGCCACCAGACACGGACCTATTCGAATATTTCTTGAATTTCGAATCAAATCAAACCGAATCTCGAAGCTGCGCAGGTCCTTGCTTTACATAGATGCTCTGGGGAGCTAAAGTCACTGGAACACTACGAAGATGCATGCATGAATACCTGATTTTACCTTATGTCCAAAATGTGACCACTGAAGAAAAGTATTGAAGGCACCCGTGCAAAAACCGGTTAAATTTTTGAAAGACCTATTTCTACAGAGGCATTGTATTCAACATCTAATCATCCTCCCGACTCAATGTGAAAGTTGGGTTTTTTATGTTTTCAGAGATAAACGCGCTTCATCTTATTCATTTCATCGTTTCGTCGCATCTTTTGCCAATCGTTGAAATTATTTGTCAGTCAATTCTCGCACATCAGCCTTCAATATACGCATGTGAAAGTAATTAATTGAAAATGTTTTATGCTCACAATATCTTGCTAGCGACAGTATTCGACAGAGCAAGAAAAAATCAATAAGAAACACTCTTGCCGTTAGCAAGACAGTGAATGACGTGTAGGTACTGAACGAAGAAGATTGCGTTAATTAAGACACTTCGTAAGAACAGTAATTACAATGGTTCATGAATAAGGATTTGTTGAAGGATCATTATGTAGAAGCTCAGTTTAACATCATTTGAAGGACGATGAATCTTTATTGAGCTGTTTTCAGTGTTGCAGAATGCATCGATTAATCAATAGTGAACCAAAGTGAAGTGCTTTCATGAAAGCTTTGTCAAGGAAAGAAAGATGGGCAATCAGGTAAAATCAATTTAGGCAGTGAATTCCTTTTCAGCCGTAGAAGCTGCGTTTCGTCCTGGAGGGACTCTCAGTGGTGTTGGGAATGGCCCGGTATAGCTCATCTTTAATGGATGATAATTGTTGGACTGCACAGCAGGCTGTTCTGCGTTTATTCAACCTGGCTTGCGGTGGGGCTGGTAATCATAGAAATCAATGAAAGAGAAGATTTTTTCTTTTACAATTGTTGACTACATGTACCTTTTGCGCTTTGTTGTAAAATTTGTCCGGCAGCCAGAACGAGTTTCTGCAGGGAACGAGGCCGAAAGTGAGACTTTCACAGAATGGTGTACACCCTATGCTTACTACAAATCTGCACGTCTTCCGAGTTCTAGTGAGTTCCTCTTCTTGCCAGACAGGATCCAAGAAAAACACATGTAAATCCAATGGGACGCAGATTGCAGTTTTTGGCTAAAATGGAATTTTCTATGTTTTCTCTGATTAAACGAAAAGTACTAAGCCTAGAGTCATGCTTTTTGAAATGGAATGTCTTCAGGGAATTTCCTTTCATATTCATGCACCCTTGTATATAAAGCTAAACACATTCCGATTTGGCGAGCCTCTTAATGTCATCAAACATAAACATTTTAAGCAACTTTATCTATTTTTAACCACATTCCCGATCATCACATTGCTACATTTAACTACATTGCCCATCAGAAGCATGATAATAGCACATGCACATCATAGGAAATGACATGAAGACATTCCATGTCAAAAGTTATGACTCTAGACTTAATACTCTCCAGTTGATAAGCGAAAACATAGAAAATCTTATTTTATCCAAAAACTGCAATCTGCGTCCCATTGGAATTACGTGTGTTTTCACTAAACGTGGTTACTTTGTGGTCATAGCCAACACTTGTCTGCTATGATAAGATTATAACATTTCAAAAATAGAAACATTTAGTACAGCATCTTATTTACAAATATTGGAATCTTCAGTCAGTGAGTCCCATTTATACAGAGAATCACAGTCGCATTACTTACAAGACGTAATTACGTACTTGTACGTAGACTAGAATGGACAAAAGCTGCTACTGATGCCAATTTCAAATGCTCGGTTTGACATCGATCTAGTAAATGTTGCTAGATCTTTAGAGGAATCAAATTGCTGAAACCGAGTTGAACCTAAAATATATTCTGTGAATATCATTTTGTGATCAGTACAGTCTACTTGTTTATCTGCAACAATAACATCGGTTGTTGTGACGTTTTCATATTCTTTAATCAGCCAAACTATCGGCTACGAGAAATGTCACATTTCTGCCTACTCTGGAAGATGTCTGCCTGAAAATTGCAATCATAATCATAAAAATGACAAATCTCATTCTGAGTGATGAAATAATGCGTTATTAAATGCACCAAACTCTGAAGACATAGATCTAATTTTAAAAAAACAAATGGGATTTAGTGATGTTTGACTGAATAGCTCAAAACTTGTCGCTTTACTGATGTTGCATGACAATCTACAAATTAAAAATTAAGAAGCTCTCACGCGAATTTGTGAAAAAAACGTCAGGGGCTCTCGGACTTATTCCATATAGTTCTTCATCATTATAGCGTGTCGGATTTCTATGGTGCGACCCCTTTATTGGAGGATTTTTCTCCAATGTTAAATTTATAGATGTTGAAGTGTTGAATTTCTTTCATGAATTGGCCTGAACAACACGGTTGGCCAGGAGAGGCGGTTTCATTTTGAAAATTTTCCATTATATTTCTCGACGGTTTCTGATGTGCTTTTTATAAAAATTTCGAAAATCATGGTTTAAAAAATTACACGACTAGCCCTTTTAGAGAAAATTTCGAAAATTCAAAATGGCGGACAGAAAAACCGAAACCGAATTCTGGTGCTATATTAAAAAATTCCCAAGCATTTTGTCAGCAGTTTCCTATGTAATCTTACCCGATCTCTTCATGTGTGATTGTCAAAAAATCATACGATTATCCCTTTTTGAGAAAATTACGAAAATTCAAAAAAGCGGACGGAAAACCGAAACTTCATTCTGGGAGTGGATTAAATAAAATTCACATGTATTTCGCAAACAGTTTCCTAAGTAATTTGAACCGCTCTCTTCATATTTAATTGTCAAAAAATCATGCGATTAGCCCTTTTCGAGAAAATGATGGAAATTCAAAATGGCGAACATGAAACCGAAACTGCATACTAGGGCTAGATTTATAAAAAATCTCAATTATTTCGTCAACAGCTTTCCATGTAGTTTCACACTCTCTTTTCAATTGTCACTGTTGGAATATCATGCGGCTTTGCACCTTTCGAGAAATAAGAAAAATTCAAAATGGCGGGCATAAAACCGAAACAGCTGTTCGGGGCTCGGGAAATATGTAACATGCATCAGCAACAATCCTTGGAGGTCTGATTGATCTGACGCAGACCACTGATTCACACATTTTGGTCTGTACACAAGCGAACATGACACTTCCAAGAAATTTTATGAACCTATTAGGATCTTCAAGGCTTGTTGTTGATGTACAATAAATATTAGCCCAGCCCCAGACTGCTGTTTTTGTTTTATGCACACCATTTTTACTTGTCTCAATTTTCTCGATAATTTTCTCGTGTGATTTTTAAACCATGTTTTCGAAATTTTCCTACAAGAATGCATCAGAAACCGTCGAGAAATATAATGGGAAATTTTCAAAATGAAATCGTCTCTCGTGGCGCACCATGCCTATTGATCAGGGTTGAATCCGGTCCGCAGACTTTTGGCCACGCAGACCCACGGAACCGGACGGATCCGCGGATCGGGAATGTTTTCTATATTTCCATAAGAAAAATGAAAAAAGACAGCATGCCTGTGCCTACACAAAAGGTGAATCCGTGTTGCACCTACATCGCTTTACATCTAGGGCTATATTCTAGCTTGCATGATAACCAATTCACAAGATTCAATGACCTTAATGGGCCAACAAGTTTTAGGGCCGACCGATTGTGATGGCCTAAACATTAGGCTAGTATTTTTTAGTGCAAGCCTTGATGCATCGATAGTTAGACTATAGGCCTTCCAAAGGGCCGCGTAGCTACTTGCTTAGGCAGCATCCAGGGCATACCAATTATTGACTGGGCCTAGAATCAGCGATCTAGAAATCATGATGTAAATTATTACCGCATCTTTTAGCTTTGACATTTGCTGACCATACACACTGCTAGACAAATCACTAGATGACAATGCCACGCGCAATTCACGCGTAATTACGGGCCACCCCAAACATCCGTGGTTAAGGGCAGTTTATGCTTCAGATCGCGTACATATGCGCTGCACTATGAGTCAGCAATCACGTGATCTGATGCTGTCAAAACATGGGGAATGTTTATGAATACGCGCGGGCGAGCTATTATGCTTTACACGTCGTCTACGGTTGTCCGCGTTGCTGCTTGAACCACGGATGAACCGCTACGCATGTTCTGTCTTCCCTGAGCATGAGTTCCTATCACATTGCCTAGCCTCTGATGGATACAGACACATGAGACGGAAAGTCTATATAACAGAACTGCCGACATATGTTGCAGCAATGTCACGCGTGACCACGAAAATGGTCTGTCCAGATATGACAAGAAAATAACTAATTACGAGTATGTAGAGTAATGAAAAGAAAAATTGCTAGAAAGATGTACTTCTGTATAAAATATAGATAAGGTCCGCTTTTAAATGGCACAAATGAAGGTCAGAAATAACAAATACAGTCAGTATTCTGGATGGGCCCGTATTTGAAGCACAAAACAGAAAGCGGGTCCGATGTACTTATTAGTAGACAGTAGTCTTGTGAGCATACTTCACAGGTGGCAAAAAAACTCCCTTGAAAATTGAAATTACAGCCAAAATCATCTAGGGCTCATTTTATTATGGATAAAGAACATAATTATCAAATGATTGTAAGAATTTGAAAAATCTTTAGAAAAAATTAAAAGTTATTATCATCATTTGTAATTTTAGTTGCAAACATTTTGCAAAATATTTTATATAAATTGATGAATCAATCGAGGAAGCACACGACGTAGCGGGTAGCGTAAGACAAATTTTCCTCTTGGTAAGGTGGTGGATAGTGAAAAATGGGGCTACTATGGTATGAGTAGGTATCTAAAGGTAAGTAGAAAATAGTGGGACCGTTTAACCGTCCCATAAATCTTTAAATCTTATCCCATAAGTCACTATATGGACCCCTTTGGACCTTCAAAATTGAACCCATAGTAATACGGACCCTCTTGCTAAAGACCAACCACATAGTCCCCATATAGTGACTGTCCGCACCCATGGAAGCGGACCCTTTCGTTCCTCCAATACGGACAATTTTCCTTGACAGTGCAGGGCATCGGCAGGCTATGCACTGTGCTGCAGATATTATTTATGCATGCAAATTTCCAGATTCTTCCTAACAATTTAAGATAATTTTACAAGTACCAGCTGCCATGTAATATTAGAGCTGCGAAAAAGCGACAGAACGGGAAATTTCCAGTCTGTATCCATGGACCCGATGTAATGATTTTACTGACTAGTGTATTTTTCCTTCTCTATACAAGATAACTCAACGTTAGCTAAAATATTTTGTGAATATTTTTAATGAACTTTCACATTTAATGAAAATATTTTGACCTTGAAACCTGGGTATAAAACAGAATAGAGTTAAACAGAATAGAGATCTCTTCTGTCTGTTCTGTTTTTTTTGTGGTATCTGTTTCTGTCAGAATAGAAATTTTTTATTACTATTCCGCAGCGATAGGTATTTGAGAAGTTGTGATATAGTATAGAGTATTTAAAATTTGAAATGTCATGTTTGCTCCTAATGACCCCATAGCAATGTTGTCATTACTTGTCTTAACGATATTGTAAGCTGGTTGGTGGAGACACAGGAGTTACTGCAAGTGTGTCGATTTCATGTTAATTAATCAGTAATTGATCAATAATAAAGCACTTTGAAGTACATATTTCTCATTATTTGGCAAACAATTGGAATGGCGTAAAAATTCTTAAACCCGACCCGGATTCAACCCCGCTATCGATGTTGTCATTGCGTTCATAGAGTGCTTTAATTGAATTAATGATCACACGTAATATTTCTGAGCACTTCTTGCATTCATCAATGCAGATTTCCAATAGCAAAAGTAGGATCTATGAAATTTCTACTTGCGTGATGAACTATAATTAACATCAACATGCTTCAATAATTAATTTGCTGCATTTCAAGATATTGAGCATGATAGTGTTTGATCGATTTGCTGAAACTATTCATTTCACTGTATTAGCTTCGATTTCCGACGATATTTGTCTGTAAACTGTTTCCATTAATCGAATTAATAGGATACTTAACACCAAATTCAACAATATTTATCTCTGTTCTCTTGACTCTAAATTGCCGCCAACATCCGTTCAGGCTGTTATGTAAATGTAAAGGGCTCGTAAAGCTGAAATTCAATGCTCAGTTTTATTATGTGAATGTAACTGAATCATACATGGAGCTCTAGAGTGCAGAGAGAGAATAGCCTAAAGAAGATTATTGATAAATTACTTCTTAGAGCATTATGCATAAACAGACAGCGTTGCGGAAAATCCTCATTTTCGGACCATTTGTTGATTGTCTTTGACAAACATATTAGTTTTCACCAGGGTTGGTATAAAAGATGCTTTATCGGAATTAGAGAAGAAGCATGTTTTTCGTCTCAAACTTGTTTTTCAAGATTTTTAGTTGCCAAAACAATTATTGCTATTTTTACTCTTGTAAATGCTGCAAAATCTTCTTGAACATCAATTTGACATTTCGTCTTTAACAGTATATGGAATATCATACATTTGCAAGCAATTTTCAAAACGAAAGTATTCTCTCCCGAAGTATTTATGCCACAAAAAAGATAATACAGAGTTGCCAACGTTTCGGGTCCTGACCCTTTCTCAAATGAGTTACCTTTAAAATCCGTACCTATAAAGTTTTATAGGTAACTGTCTTGAGAAAGGGTCAGGACCCCAAACGTTGGAAACTCTGTGTTATCTTTTATTGTGGCATAAATACTTCGGGAGAGAATACTTTCGTTTTGAAAATTTCTTGGATGTGGTCCTCCCGCCCACTGCCATTACTTACTACATTTGTACTTTTAATGTCTTGACTGCTATTTTACTTTCCGAAATTTGAATTCATAGAAATTATAGGCGATGAGTTTCTTTTCAAACTTAATAAAATATTAAACCCACAGTTTAAAAACAGGAAAAATAGGCCTATTTTGTATTAACTCAATTGCCAAAAAGAAGAATTGCTTGAAGACTTATAGATGTGTAAATAACTGGTGAGCCCATCTTAGTCGCCCTGTGACTGTTTACGAAATCTACATCACGATAAGCAAATTATGTAGGTCTATATTAAAAACACTAAAATCGAAATATCTCTAAAATAAGATAATTTGAATAAATTTCATAGATCAAGGTGCATTATTATCACTAACGGCGGAAAGGATCACAGCAATCTCAAATGAGATTTTCCACCTAGCCACACTGTGGTATCAGTATTAGTCAATTATTAACAAATTATTACAAATTACTTATGTTCATGTATGCAGGACTATACGTTTCGTATTTAGTGTAGGCCTACGTTACTGATGGCGGTGTAGTTTACACTTATGTATAGATTTACATTTGATAAAAGATTTTACAGTGGTTGTGAAAAGCAATCGGCATTCGATTGCATGAATGCATGCTAAATGGAGGCGCTAACAGTTTCTTGAATTTTGATTAATGACACAAAACCATCGCATACTAGTCTATAAGTGTGTTTTCCATTTATTTACAACATTTCATTCAAATTGTAGTAGAGAAGCACTTTAAGAGACAGATGGGAGCGAAATTCAATATTCAATTGTATTTGTATTCGAAATGCTTTTTCTAGCATTTGCATTCTTGTCATATCTCGTACTTTTGAATTTCTAAAAATAGTGTGCCAATATTAATGTGCCACATTTTTTCAAATGCTTGTCTTTATTTATCGTTTTATGTCGATTTTTACAAGTGTGAGTTGAGTGATAATCGATTCTATCATTTCAATTTGAAGTGATGCCCATATCCTAAAGATGGCCATTATTACAGATTTTTCAAACAGCTAGCAGTTATATTCAATGACTATTGAAAAAACACCGGGAATAGAGTAAGCATATCAGGCACAGTAGCAACTCAGCATTTATTAAATTCGCAATGTGTATACAGTTTCGATTTTATGAAATGAACTTGAGTTGAGACCCAGTGCCACATGTGAGACATGCAAATTTTTGCACTTCTAGAGAAATGAACACGAATTTGATTGATCATGATAGCAACACAGAAGAAAAAAAAGTAATTTACAAATCCTCTGTGTTATGACAACCTTGGAGAGGCAATAATTTGTTAAATTTATCAATTCGATGGGCTACCATTGCTTTAAAGCTCAGCATTATTCTAATAAGAGTATTTTCTTAAGCGTGATCATCTTACAAACTATCTGCCACTGAAAGAACAAAACATCATAATCATCAAGAAAATGATCATAATTAACTTTAAAAGATTAAATGGGTCCACATTGCTACTGTGATTCAAGAAATAGCGCCTTGGGAATTATAACATCATACCGCTGAAAATTGAATCAAAAGCATGACATCTCAGCCAAGAAGCTCTCAATAAGATCTCACCTTTTTCTTGAACACTTGCAGGAACTTTCATTATGATGCAGTTCATGAAATTTCCTTGATCATCAGCATAATTTCCGCTTAATTAGGATGCTTGTTAGCGAATATTCATTCCCTTTGATATCGAACTTGTTTCATGTTACTCATGAAATGGCTCCATGTCGGTAGTATACAAACACGGGAATACTTTGCAAAAATATAGCTTTTATAAAAACTGCTCAAATAATTTCTCAGACCGCACGAACGTTATCCCCGCAAAAACTGAATCTTTTGATATAAAAAGTTTCGCTGCACACAGATATTTTTTGAGTCGACACTCTACCTTGACACCGGGGGCAATCAAGAGTAATTATCTATGTTATGTTGATTATCTAGAAATGAAGATGTCATAGTTAGGCCAATTTTTGAACAACAGTAATTATTGACAGCCACTGTTTCACACAATAAAAACGTCTGACTTATACATGTGTGTATTTTGATTTGTATACATACATGTATACAGAACCTTGTACATGTATGGATATGGTTATGTAATCAAACTTGTGAATTTTCTTTGTTAACAATTTTACATAATGTAGGTGTGGGCTATATATGAGTGCGGATTATATTCGAGAAAATGTTGCTTCTGCATTTTGACATTTTAAAAGAATCATGTTGTTTTATTTGAACTTGCAGAAGTATGCATTTGCTCCCAACTTGATCTCTGCTGGTCAAGTCTAGCCTGAATGAGATGGAAGACTTATCTTCAACTTCTTGCTTGCGATGATTTCCAAAATGACATGAACCGAGTAAAATCAGCACACAATATATGCAGCAATTCAGTAATATTGATAGCGAAAAGAGATGTGGTCCTGAGAAATCGCAGCAATTTTAAATACCATTGCTATTTTAAAAGCAAATTTTATAATACTAAAAGTTTCAGAGAAAATTGAAACGTGGAGGGGCAATCTACAATTAATACAATTAATACAACTAAATACAACTGAAGCAGACAAGTTGAGAACTGCTCATTCATTAGAAGTTCAGCGCAAATTGATAGCTCGTCCTCACCTATTCCTACACCTACACCCGCAGTTGATATGTTTAGATATCACGATGTCAATATCTCGGGGCATAAAAAAGCCGGAGAAGAAGACACAAGATGCAATCTCAGAAGGAAAATACATGCACTTTTAACCATGGGATATTGCAGACAGTTAGCAAGCGACACTTTCTTGAAAATAGAAAGTTATGTGTGATCACTTCATTGACATAGGGGATAAGACATGTGTGAGGTCAAATTATTCTTGTCATCCCGCAAAAACAATCATCGGTGTCCTCAATGTTTTTCATACTTTTCTACTACCGCAACAGGTCTCATAAAAATGCATAGTTTAGGATCTCAAAGTCAAAATATTGTCGGGGAAAAATAACTACTTTGTAATGACTTATTTCTTTCTAAATTAAGCATCGTTTCACCAATCGGTGGATGAATTGCATATCAGGTCTAATGTCCTTACGGAGGTTTCCGCACGGAACCGTCATGGCTGGTTTACTATCTGACGCTTCACCGGTTCGTTGAAATGATTGGATACTGATCGTATCAGCTCACATGGGGCATTCAGGGATGGTACAAGTATGCATTTCAATTTCTCAAATAATAAATAGATTGACATTCCTACCTCGAAGGATATAATGCGTCTACACACAATTGCTGTTCAGGAATATTCTTAGTAATATCGCATTTTCTCCTATTGCACTATGGGAAAATAGTTTTTGTATAAATTGATGCGACTCAAATTAGCATCCAGTATGAAAGTCTTGTGTTAAATAAGTAATTTTCTCAAAGAATTGTTTGTAAATCATATTATTAAATCGAAATTGTTGTATTAATTCTTAAGAACAATGCGACGCGCAGTTGCAACGGAACAAGAAAAATTATCAAAAGTTATTTGAACAGAATAGTTATTTCGCCGGTCTGACCGCTTCAGCTGTATCGTTTACATTACAAAGACATAACAAAGAGAAATTCAAAGTTATGATAATACTATCAAAGTCAAATCGGATTTCATAGTCAAGATATCTCTCTCACACAATTATGTAGTTAGAAGTAGCAATCTTTTTAGGCTGGAAATTATTATGATATCGCTAATCCAGGCAAATTCAGTGAATGAAATTCTTGTTTGTGTTAATTAATTGTTCATTGTTTGCGTTTCTAATTTTAACTGATTCGGTTATTTGTCTTGCAAATGCATCGTTGTTGTACACTTTGATAATATTCATTGGGAATTTCGTTATTTTGCTTTCATGTCTCTCTCTCTATCTCTACAGTGTCTCCACAACATTGAGTTATTATTTTTCTGTTGTAATCTTGCTATCTAGGACATCATAAAAATGGGGAAATGGGTCTTATATTCGTTCGACGGGGTGTGTTGCATCGCAGAAAAATATGAACGGCTATTTGGATCTTGCTAACATCGTGTGCAATTGAAGGCTTGATTCATTCTTATTTGGTCTCTGAAAATTTCATTTAAAAGACAAATCGCGTGACAAGCGTGACGTAGCGAACAGGACAAGCATGAGCAACATCTAATTGACTTCACCTTTGTGAACACTGAAGCATGTAAGCATCCAGCATTGTTTGACAACATGACGTTGTCTGGCATGAAGAACGGGACACTTCTGAACTATCTATGACTCCGGCGTCAGATAGGTGAAACGAACTGTGTCCCGGTCGTCACGCACTACAAGTCGCATATTGTCTCACACTTCGCAAAGACCTTATCAAAGCCACTCTTGCCTAAGGTCTGTTTTTAGGTGCTATGCGTTTATATAGCCCTGAGTACTTGGATGATGAATTTGCTTTTATATTTGAATTTCTTTCAAAGCTTACTTATCCCTCGAATGTTTTGAACAAATCACTTATTAAAGCTAAATCTACTTTCTTTTCACCGAAACCTGTTATCAACAATGATTCTTTTAAGTTTTATCTGTTCATTTTGTTCCTTCTCCTCATACTTCGAGAAATCATCATTTTAGTCAAAATCATAAGCTTGTTTTTAAGTTTCCCAACACCATTCGTTCGACTTTAACCAATAACTGCAAGAAAACTGATTGTGGAACTTATAGAATCCCGTGATTAAATTGTGACAAATGTTGTGTAGGAGAAACCACGAGATCCTTTGATACTCGTTTTAAGAAGCATAGAAAATATATTGTTAATTTTGATATGAATTTGCCCTTGCCTACCATTCTCACAATACTGGGCATTTTATTGATTTTGATAATTGTAGAGCTTTATCGCGTTGTTGCAACCTCAGACGAGTTTTTGAATCTGCTTTTATTAAGTCCAATCAACCCAAATATCGAAAGAGAATGACAGCCATTAAGTCAATAAAAGACATCAACACCCATGATTCCCCGACCGCACTCGCCCGACCTAGGAATCGAACCAAAGTCCTCGGTGGAGACGAGCTCGCACCTTCCTCACTAGGCCACGCTGACAGTTCAAAAGGAATGCGAGTGAAGGCAGAAGTTATCTCTAGGTGATATCGACAGCATATTGTCCGACAGCATGCTGATATGCTGTTTCGCTCATAGAATTAGATTGTTTAACTGTATCACTTTGCTAGAAGTGCAAACTGAATCAAAATAATGGCACATAAAGGAACTTATTAAGTGGGCAAAATAAAATTTTAATACCTTGCAGAGATAGGAAAAATAGTCGTGCGTCGCTTGCGGATTGTTGTGGATTCCTTCAAAATGCTCCGATCGCGGCGATTCCTTCAGATTCGAAGAATTCAGATCATTGATCAAAAGTTTTCTCGATAATGTTGGCCCTTCCTATGATTATTAAAAAAGTTAGCAGGCGCACGAAAAAACTTTCACAAACTTCTCTGTAGAACTTGACATCAACTGTGTCTCTTTGCTGTGTGATCCGGTTGATAACAGTCACTAAAACTTTGCAGAATTCGGCGTGTTTATCGTTAAATTGGCTGCTCATTGTTCGATTGCTATGGCATCATGTCAGCAGATTAGGCCATTTCATCAACGTTGCATGTTCCAATGTTTCCTTTCTAGTAAAACAAAAGAAGAGACGATCTGTCTAATTCTGTGGTTTCGCTACAATATGAACGCTGGTAGCGTTCAGTCCATAATAATAGGACAATAAACTGTCGATATCACTTGGAGATGACTTCTGCCTTCACTCGCATTCCTTTTGAACGGTCAGTGTGGCCTAGTGAAGAAGGTGCGAGCTCGTCTCCACCACGGACTTCGGCTCGATTCGTAGGTCGGGCGACAGCAGTCGAGGAATCAAGGATATTGGTGTCTTGTAAATTGACTTAATAGCTGTCATTCTCTTTCGATATTCAATGAACTACGACAGACCTTTGTTGTCAGTCCGATCAACCTAATGTATTGAATCTTCATGATGGTTTTTATCAACACGATGTACTTACCGCAAACAGACATGTTAATAGCGTTCATGTCCGATAACTGCCGGAGCTTTGCACAGTCCACGTTCTGTCCACTCCATTTTATTGTGTTAACTTGATAATGGTTGTAGCATCACCCAAAACGTCGTGACTTTATCTTTTTTACAAGTTTTCCAATTCATCTCATTCAGTGTGGCACTTTTATTATATTGATAAATAATGAATTTTGAAACTGGCCGTCGCCCGTGCACCTTGTAAAAAGAAATAATTATTAGAAGGCCGATTTTTTTGAAAAATCCATTTTTTCAAAGAAATACTATTTATTGTGTTTCAACAATCTCAAAAGCATTAAGTACACTATGATAAAAAACTTGATGTACCACAATGGGTAAGACAAAAATTGTCTAGCACTGTAATGTATATATTTATTCACTTTTTTAGGAGACTCAGTCCGCATGTTATACGTATTGCCTCTCGGTAGTTGCTTCGATCTTCCGTGTCCTCGTCTCCATTGAATTTGAATCGAGGTCTCCATTGAATTAATACTATGCCTTTCCCCGATTAGCAAAATGTTCACTCAATGTCATCCTACAGGGTTCGGCATAAGAAATGTGACTAAATTTTAATGTAGCATAACTTTCGAATTATCCAACAGAAATTAACAAATAATGTCTCATGTGGAAGCCAATAACATCTCTATTAACATAATCAACATTGCAATGATTGCATTTGAGGATGAGAGAATAGGTTGAAATCGGGTATTATCGACAGTAAAATGGCTTTCACGGCTGTATTTCTCTATTTTCATGTGAACTGTGATATCCAAGTAATCTCTTCTTACCCGAATTTGTTAGTTTATCGAATTAATTTATGATTCTACGTGAAAAGCAAGGTGTATGAACTATAATGATGTTCGCATAATATCGACACTTTGTCGGGTAATCTCGACAGTCCCAAAATTTGCCAGGGATTTGCCAAGCGTCAAAATTTGCCAGGGATACTGTAGTAGACTAAAGACATTATATATTGCATGGAGCGAAATTTCACACATCTGTTGTTTCTTTGATTGTCTGATTAGTTGAAATTTCATGAACTAAAGGCAATCTAGACAGACAAATCCATCTTCATCAAAGAAGAAGAAGAATTGAGCAATTTTTTCATGCATGCAACGCAAGCGTGTAACGCATCGTAGAGTGATTACGTTTTGGATTTTCAGACAAGAGATGCATACAATTTTGTTTCATAAAATATGCAATGATTATTTTACTTGTCCTTTTATGACGCTTCTATAGGGAACTGTCGATGTCGCCCTGCATTATGTCGATATTAAGCGAATATCTATATATACTGCAGGCCAGGGATGCGGAGTCCTATCATTTTGATAGGACTCTGACTCCGGGTGGCCAATATATAAAACCTAGTTTTTTAAAAAGAACTGGTAACCTGCATCATGGATCATTATAGGCTTACCTGAGCTTGTCTTTAGTGATCATTGCTGTATCAATTATCAATAATTTTCAATGAAAGCTTATAAAATGTCGCTTTAAGTTGGATGCATGCGACTCGGCTCCTCCATCTTCTTGATGTGTGCTTCACACGGTTTTCTCCAGTTTCTACTAGGCAGGAAAATTCCTCATCCTTCTTCAAAAAATATGAGTGCACTTTCGATTTTAATATGCGCTTTGGTGGAGCCATCATTCAAGATTAAGGTGAGGGTAAGAGGCAATTTTCTCAAACAAACTAATATTTCATTTTTGTCTCTGATGTGACCTTTGGTGCGCAAGTGTGATCGAGGCTATAGTAAGGCTTGTCTTCTCTATAGAATTACCGGGTAAAAAAACAATCCTTTTTCACTATCACGGTTCATTCCCTCAACTATTACAAGCCTTACATGCAGCAGTGTCTCTGTACTTTTGTTTGACGGAGAAAGCTGACATCAAGACAATGACAACTATGCACGACGATAAATAATTTGTTTGTATCATACTTTGGGTCGAGTTATAGGCCGGAGTACGGAGTCCTATCATTTGATAGGACTCCGCATCCCTGCCGCAGACCTCACTTTTCACCTAAAATCAGAAGTTAAATCGATGGATAATTGGATTCGAGGTAGAAGAGATTTTTTTGGATATTATATTTCAACTATCAAATCAGAGAAATGCAGCTGTAAGAGCCCTAAAACATGTTTTTAACTGTCGATATTACCCGCCATTTTCCGCGCATTGTCTAAATAGTCCTAATAATTCAAACAGGAACACATTTAAATCTTGTGAAGGCGATATTCTGTGATGCTGTAACCAATAATGATAAAACACTGACTAGTATTTAGCCAATAGTTTGTTTATAAAATGCTGTTTGGTACCAATGGACAGTGGTGTCGATATTACTCGACATTTCTGCACCAGCTCTTATGTCACTAACCTCTGGATAAGTTTCGTTATTTTGTGACTAAGTAACGCAGAAGTCTCACGACGCTGAAGTTGCAGATAGGTGAAGCGAAATATGTCCAAGTCGTCACGCTCTACATGTACAGGTCACTGAAGTTTTGCGGTTATCTCGTGTGTCAGATTGACTCAAACGTGAGAAATTTTAAGATATTTTGTGACGAGAGGGACATAACTAGGACATATTACCGTACTGACGAAAAAACCGGCAGTCCCGAAGACTGTTAAAAGCAATTAAGACATTAAACCGGCCACGCCCCAGTCGCCTCAGAAAAATAAGTGATTTGCCGGGTTTTTTCGCCAGTATCACAAAATTTTATTCATTTTACATTATTCCTTTATCATGCTAGAGGAGGATCTGCTAATTCTAAAAACATTATTCACTCAGTAATATAGGTGACATATATGTATATGGGCACGTCATGATAAGTTTCGTTACTTTTGTGACTAAACAGGTGCAAATCATTACATTTTGATTTCTATGCATTTTTATCACATAAGTTGTCGAAGCTCACTCAACCTTCGTGCCAAAAAATTAACATAGGTTAAATGGATATCAAAATATACCTTCAGCAGATGTCTTGAAGCACTTATATATGTTTCTGTTTCTATGTCACGATTTGATGTAATGAGCAAATATCTTAGGACAAAAATGTCATCGCACTGGAAAAATTTCAGTTATCAAAAAACTTAGTGCTAAATCAGCCAATGAAATGACACTTCCATTAATAGAAGACCACAAAAAGACAGTATGAAGAAAGCACAAGCTTTAGGCACGATTATATTTCATTGGAATTATGAATAAAAATCATGTTCTGTAGATGCTACATTCCAAACAAACTACATTGTTTTATTAGTCATTCAAATGGGTTATACCTTATGAATTTGCAAGATTTATTATCTGAATGAATTATTGACAATGTCATTACTGCTTGATGCATGCATTCCTGATTACAATATATGACTTAGCAGTGCAATATAATAATATCTTAAACTGAACGGGCGACCATTAGAGCAAATATAGGACACATGGGCTTGGCGCAGATCAATGAATAGTAAAATGTCATTTCTGACGTCACTAACGAACACAACAAACCTCTTCATACGGCGGAGGGGGTTCATCATCCGAGTCTACCTCCTCATAAGCAGGCGGGGGAGACGTTTCTCTCAGACAACGTCTTGGGGCATCAATTAAATATGGAGGGGGAGAATTTTGACGACAAAGCGGTTGCAGATTCCTGTTCATGCCATTTCTCTGTGGGTCTGGTACTCTGGACGGTGTCACTGGCATGTCCAGATGTAAAAGTTGATGTGAAGCAGATCGAGGAATGCAATGTTGAGTGTATGATGCATACGCGAAACTGCCATGACTCGCCGCTAATCCCAACTCCACGGCATACAGAAGAATAGCAGCTCGAGTAGTTATCAAGCGCCTCGGTAGTTTTGACGTAGAAGTCTGAGGACCAATTTGAGAACTGTCTGTGTCCAATTCTAGGTCGGTCGCGTACGCTACGATTCCATAAACCGCGAAGATCGAAGAATAAACACAAAACATGCAGCAAGTTGTAATTAGCATTCGAGAATTGTAGGCAACTGCTCGGCAACCCGTCAGGCATGGGGCGTATGCCGTTAAGAAAAAGAATAGTCCCGGCATTTCCCGTGCTAGAGATGCTCCACCAATTAATCCAAAAACACTGACAACACCAAGTAATAAACTTGTGCTAATTTCGAAGACTCCAAGAAGTAAATGAACACGACGATATCCAAGAACAAAAGGTGTCGGAGACATCATATTCCAATAGTGCGGTTCATTTAAGCGATGCATTTTCAGACAACACAATGAATGAATGGAATCAAATTCAAGCCATTCGATTGACTTGCGTGTTGGAATCACAGTTCTCCTACTGGCAATCAGGTGTATTTGCGTGCGACAAGAATGCGATATGGATAATATTGCTTTATCCAGGATGACTATGAATATCAAAATCCTTTATCCCACATGCAAGCCTGTCGGAATGTCTAATTAAATATTGATAGAGGGAAATACTAAATAGATCAACAACAGTAGTACGAAATGTTTTGAGTTCAACTGCATCAAAAATAAAGCATTAACGTTGATTAAAGTCACCTACCAAGAATTATGATTTGCAAATTCAATATAATCGCAAATAACAGTATTTCTAGTTTGAGAAACCATTGAGATTAATGGTGTTGATACTAAAATATTGAAAGATGATACGTGAGCAGCAAATTTGAATAGTCCAGCAGTCAGCATGAATTTCCTCAGGGAAAGAGGCGGGAAATGAGACTATCACAGAAAGATGTCCACCAACAGAATTATATATTTTGTTTATCTGTTTCGGCTTGCTAAAAGTGTGATCAATACGAAATCGACGGCACATCGAGGAACTTATTAAGTGGGCAAAAAGGAATTCCTAGTACCTTACAGAGATAGGAAAAAAGTCGTGCGTCGCTTGCGGATTAATGTGAGTTCCAGCAAAGTGCTTCCATTGCCAAAATTCCTTCAGATTCTAAGAATTCAGATCATTGCACACAAGTTTTCTCCATAATGTTGGCCCTTCCGATCATTATTAAAAAAAGTAGCAGGCGTACGAAAATTAGTTCATTTGATGATTTCACCATCGTCTCCTCACCATTCCTTACCGCATAGTGCATACACTGAATCGAATATTAGCTAGACGATGTGTGTTTTGCGAAGTGATATCACAGCACGCAGGCAGTCACATTCTATCATTCTCATGTACCTTGCAGATTTTATGTTAATCTAATAATGGGTTCTACTGTGTTCATGTTTAGATTTAGATTTTATGTCGTAAACACAACATTGTGATTGAAGTTGAATTGAATTTTGATTGTTCACATTTTCGAATAAAACAGTGGTCAGAAGTTATTGTCAGAATAGCGCATGCACATGATAGAAAAGTCATTCTGCTTCCCATAGAATTTACTTTATGTTTCTTTGATCCCGTCTGGGAAGTGGAGGAGCAGCCGGGTAGAACTAGGCTGACGCGCAGACTCGTGGTAATCAGTGCGTGTACACTATGATTTCATTTTCAGACTCGTTCCCTGCAGAATCCTGTCGTGACAGCCGCGCTAGAATCACACACATGTGGATTTGAAATAAAAAGGCATGGCACTGTTTTGTTAAAGCGTTGCGTTTGCCAGAAGAGTGTTGGAATGAAATGCAACCGCTTTTCTACTAAGAAGCAGCTAACGTTGAACCTTAGCTTGTCATGTCATGTTTGGTTTTCCCTGTATTAAGGAGAGTTGGCTATGATCATCATTCCAGCAATAATCCAACCTTCAGTTGATTACAGAAAAGAAGTAGCAATTAATTCAAACCAACGTCATTTTATTAGCGATACTGTGGCCTATTGCGCCATAATTTTTTGGTGTGATCATTTCTACGTTATTATGCAACTTGCAAAGTAACAAATTGAAAAGAAAATGATCTGTCACATTCTATGTCCTTCTAATTTAGTTTAGAATCGCATTTAAACTGCAATCTAACTGCATTAAACTGCACATTTAAACATGGGGGTGGGGGGGGAGGCGGTGAAGAGTGAATGCAGAGCTTGCGGGAGCTGAGAGAACTCCCATTGTTAAGTCTTGAGGGATTACATATTTATCATACAACGATTACATGTTTATGGGATTCGAGGATGAACAAGATCTGTTTACTTGTGGGAATCGAAAAGGCAAAGATTAGTGTGCAGGATTTGTTTACATGTGCGGATCGCAAAAGGCAAAATGTATTTATTGATGGCATAAATGTAATGACAGGATGAGTTTACATGTGGGAAACGTAGCATTTGAATGATGTCTGACTTATCTTTGCGGCATATCTTTCAAGACATATCATTACCTATTCAGCATTTTGTCAGTCACGATGTGTGGGACCCCGCTCGTCTGGGCTTGAGTGATCCGGTTAGGGGTCGAAACACAACTAGACGAGTACCTAATGATGACTGACGGACTGCAGTATTATGTTTTATATCCCTTAATCGGTAGCTGAAGTAGTGGTCGATGCACTGTATTTCAAATGAAGAACAAATGAAGAAATGTGGGAGTACATGAAGTATCATGGACGGATTAAGAAGCTGGCGATAACAAATTCAAGTGAAGAAATAGTATTTTCCATGTGTAGTCTTATGTATAGTATGTATGATTTCATTGCTTTCGGTGCAGTTAAGTGTCATTGCAGTTCTATTGTTTGCCTCCATTATCCACTTTCCATTTATCCACTATTACCATTATCCACCATGTGTAGTGTCAGAATCGGTGTAGTAGCATTGCTTTATTTCCATGTTTTACCTCCACTTTTCCAAGTTTTATCCATTGATCTCCTGTTGTTTTATAGTATCCATTTTTAATTTCCTTAACCTATGATGACCATTGTCCTATTGTATTTCCACTACCAGCATCTGTAGTCGGTACAGTATATTAGACGTCTGTTTTGAACATGTATGCGGCAGTGTTTGGAATCTATGTTATTAGTATATTAACAGTAAGAATGAGTAGTGTTACAAATCTTAAGATTTCCACTTTTACCAGATATTGGGCCAAAGCTGATCAAGTTTAATTCGTTGCCACGAGAAAGCTACATTGAGTTCTTTTAAGAACTGATTAATTCAATGGTTACAGTAGCATTGCCTTTGTACACTTGCGGATTGGAGAACGCCATCAGTCCTCATTAGGACCACTTCAATTAATAATTTGAATATTAGTAAGCATTATATTCTATTATAAATGGCTGCTGGGATGATTTTCATCATCGTATGAGAAATATTGGCATTGATTTCACCTGCTCAATGTTCTCAGCAAACTGCTCGTTGTTTCCATGGTGCGTGCAATTAGGCGTCGGTTAAATTAGTGGAATTGGCAAATAGATATAAAACATTACACATTCAACTCATTTACGTTCACCATGAAGTTATCAAATCTCAAATTTTTGCTAACATCAATTTGACATAAGTTAGCATTTTTTCACATTTCATCGGCACTAGTTTAAAGTTTTAGCAAACAGCAAATGATCATTAACTCATGTCAGAAACACGTAGGGATCAGCCTCAGAATTATTTGCTTCTAAACCTCTATTTATCCTCAATACTGGTGATCATATCAGATGATTCTAAATCGAACATGGATTTTTTTCTTTCTTTCTTTTGTTACAATTTCAATATTCCATTTCAGTTCGTACTTCACTAATCAATTTCAGCAGTTAATCTTTCAGAATTTATTACCCATCACTTTCCTTTTTTTCTGTATTTTAATTGTTAGCACGATCTACACTTTGATAATTTTTTGGTTAGCTTATTTTCTATATTAAGTTAGGTAACAACGTGAATAATTATCTCCTTTCCCATCTGTAGTGAAATAGGTGATTGATAGCATCTTCCGTCGTATGCAGATTACCCTTGTCATATTTGTTTGCGGATTAAGGCTGGATATGATGGGACACAGACCGGTCCTTTTGAGAGATAGATTAAATTTCATGAATAGTTAGACACCAATCGGTCCATTTATAACAAGTCTAGTTCCTTATTTCATTTTCTTCATGGAGTAGTTCCAGGTGAGACGTTGTAGGTCGATTCTAGCAAGTTCAGTACCCATACTCGTATTGTAGTTTCACATGTATTTTATTTTTTTTCTTTTCTTCAAAGTTCATTATAAATTTATTCATTACAGTTATATTTTGTACAGTAAGCTTAATCTTAGTTTATTTTATGTAGTTGTAACTGAGATTCCTCGAGGATGATGATTTTCATTTAAATATGGCATTTCTTGATTATGCTGAAGTCATTGTTCTGACTTATCAATTGCCATTTCATCTGCAGATGGTTTTCAATACTCTCTCTCTAGATTTCATGGATACTCACCCAAAGATCTCTATGATTCAAAGCTAATCCTGCCTCCAATTTTCTCGATTGTTCTGTCATTGATGGCTCATGCCAACAATCTTTCTATGTGGTCTATAACACCCAAACCAAGAAATGATGATATATTAGCGTCAGCGTCTCACATGCTTACAATGTGTCAATAACAACGTACGCAGAGCTCAAAAGAGCACCATCAAAGTCTCCAATGCCCCGCCTACCAAGGATGAATGAACCAAAAATAAATTTACTTGAAAAAACTACGACAGCAACATCAATACCTACAACACGAACGACAACTGCAGTATCAGCAATAAGTATAACCAAAACACACAAAGGCTCTGATTTAGGGAACTATCTCTTGGTTTTGTTTGGTGTTTGGGGATAGCTTGAATACTTTATAGAACTTCAAATTCAACGTATGTACATGTAAAGAGAAACTATTAACTTGATTCTGGACTTGGACGAGCATTCTGACTAAGTGGATCGTTGGCTATATCAGAAATCATGAATACACTCACCAACTTGGTTATTTGACAAACACAGCGCATCTGCGACTGTTGACTGCAAGTTAACATAATCATCCTCGTTCACACATCCACCGGTCTATCGACATGGACTGTCTATAAGCAGTGTTGGGCATCGTTAAAAAGAAGGTTAGTTCTGTTAACTTTGTTCCGTTAATTAAAAAATGTAGTTCCGTTAACAATAATCCGTTAATTTGGAAGTAAAGTAACGGAAGTTAAAGTTAAACCGTTAATTCGTTAAATTTTATGTTATCTTTAAAACCGTTTTTCGGATCATGCGCGGAGACGAAATGAGACCGCATTGGGGAACAGAATCGATTCTTGTGACCTTGTATGACTGCGCTCCTGACACTGTCTGCCTCATTTTGTGAAGAGAATAGCTTCATGCAAATACCGATGCGAATTCTGTATGACGCCGCGCGTTGTTGTCAGAGTGCACGATGAACGAAGATGAAGGAAGTTAGCTCAGCCTTCAAAATGACTTGACATCATGAGCTGAGCTCTCAGCCGCATATTTATTTAAAAAAGTTAACGGATTAACGGACTTCTATGAAAGTAACGGAAGTTAAAGTGATCATTTACTTTTTTTTATAAAGTCAAAAAGTTAAAAAAAAGTCAACTTCCGTTAATTAACGGATTGTGCCCAACTATGTCGATAAGTTAGATTGTCATAACATGACTATATGAATTATTTGATGAATGTGCATACCTGATGATGAATTACGGGCGTCGTCCCGCTTTTGGGATAAATGAAATCTTAAAAGATAAATCGAATCTTCTTTTGAACTGATACAGTGCGAGAGCCACTGACATTTTCTTCCTAAATTCGCACATGAGCTTCTTATTACCTTTAATTTTCAGATTGTCACCCAACATTAGTAAAACGACAATTCTTAAGCCATAACTCAGTGGTCTCGCAAGATAGGCCTACGGAGAGTCAAATATCGTAAAATCGTGTTATATATCTAGTAGTCCATGGTTTCTATGAAGATTTACATAGAATGCTTCTTCCAGACAATAATGCAGTTTTCAACCCAATGCAATTTCAATGTAATTCAGCTGACAATAATGCCAACTACGGCATTAGTGTCCACTGATTGATGTAGAAATCGACGTGATTTTCATCATCATTGGATTAGAATAAAGTTTCTGCTTTCCAAAGTTTAAGCTTCAAGGAGTGCAATAAACCTCCCACTTTTATCATCAACTTTGTTCTAATGCTCAGATACCATTTCGTAGGGACCTAGTCCATCATCCTGGAATTTAGGGATGATGAAGAAAAATGAGGATGTTCCGGTCAGATCAGTTTTGCTGGATTTCACATGAATTGCTATTTCATTTGCAGAAATTTTCACATCAGAAAACAATAAGTTGACGCATTTCCAAATCATGTTAAAGATCATGGTCATAGATTCTGGTGGTTCTGTAAAATATGAAGTTACTTATGCAACTCATGGACTCCTAGATATCCATGAAGCTCGTACAAAGATATCCATCTTTATTGCATTTTTCTCGATCAACAAACTATATACTCGGACTCCCATGGGACTCGTCGATAGACATGTTGATCTCAAAAAATGCAATAAAGATGGATATTTTGGACTTGTTGCATAAATAACTATTCCTACATGTCACTGTTCATATGTTATGCACCTAAAGAAGGAAATGTATTCCAGAAAGCGCTCGTGCAAATTGAAAGTTTGACGTGCTTTCATTCCTTTTTTTATTATATATAGATATATTTGTGATAAAATGACTTCAGGAATTTAATTTAATCGCCATAAATTATCAGGCTGTCACTTCAGCTCGTCTTCAGGTGGATGAAAGAAAGTTACATAGTGAGACAGACATACGGGTGCAAAATTTCAAAAATTCATGATTATAGAACGACGTAAATTTACATTATATACTATCTAGATCTATGGGTGGTCTGTTGATGAAGTGGTCTGAGGAGTAACAAGCCTCCACAAACTCACGGTCATATCTATGCTCACAAGAGCTTTCTTTTAACATGCTTTATCACTTTAAACTTGTGCATGATTAATACGCAGCGCCGAAAACGTGTACGTTTTTGCCATTTTATATAAAAATTGGTGTCTGTTAAAGAGTCCTCCTTTTTTGACCTTTTTTGGTTGTAAAAATTGCGACTCATTACGTCTCTCTTCATATTATCTCAATTGACTTAAAAGAGGTGTCCTCTGGAATTGATTTCGTATAATGTCATCTCTCTTCATGTTTCTCATATTTTTTGTATTTCCAACTTCGCATGTACTGCTGAAGCGCGGTTGATCTTCTTATCTACGTGACTTTCCGCCGATTTCCTTCAAATCTGTATTATTTGTAGCATGTCCCCTCGCTACTGTTGCGTATGTGCAATGACGGATTTTTCCGTTCTATAGGTATGTGTGATATTTTTTCCAACAACTGCATGCATTTTATTATTGGGCCATTGTTTACCTTGGGCCGTATAACAATTGATTTTTTTATACTATTCAATGTACTTTGTGATTTCCCACACGATATCTACACAAACGTGCAGCAATTACATATTTTTAAATAAGATAAAATTTGAAGAATGAAGCCGCATTTCAACAGACCTAGGCCAGTATGGATGGTGTTGGTACCTTGAAAAAAGACGAGTCAACATTCCAAAGCCGAATATACTCTACATCTGTTTTACCTCCTCTCTCGTTCTTCAATTTATTCAGATTTCGCTATCCGCAACCTTTCGCTTATATTCGCAGAAAGTCTTGCTGTCACAAGGTTCAAGTCGTGTATACCATCATGAAAGAAAAATGCGTAATTCATAAAATGGCCATGTTTGACAACTCAGTCTACACACGGATCAATTTTCGAAGATAGTTATCATTGCAAGGAGTTTTCAAGTTTACTTAAAATGACCGGTCAATTCCTTTGAGTCGGAGTCCGAAATTGCTTCAAACAAATAAATGGATACGTGCGGGAACATGACACGTAATACATGTGATCTTCACATGAAACAATACAATCACTTTCCGTCCCGATGGTCAAGGTTTCTGGTGTCACGTACGAATTTTCTTTAGGACCAAAGAATTTCATTTCTCCATCCCTCCTTCTGATGCCACTCCAAGTACTTGCACTGCCAATCCTCAAATATCCTTTCATTGTTTCGTATTCCTTCGCATTCTTGAAAGTAATCAGAGAAGAGTTACTGCAATGACATTTGGCTTCAGCAGTGACCCACGTTCCTGCCTTTTTGTTGATATAAATGCAGCCAAATGACGGAATTATCCAATGAATACTAGTAGTATTGCATGATAGTGAAATCAGATTTCTTTTTACATCCTTGATGCTGTTCATTGGCACCACTTGATTGCTGATATCATTTAATTTCTTCATCAGCCTTCTGTTTGAAGCCTTCATTCTAGCAGAGAAATTGAATAAAAATGTCTTCATATCGTTGCTCTGACTGCGAAGATCATTTACCTGATTCGCTAGTTCTATTGTAAAGTTCATCAATTTCATCATTCTAGTATTAATTGTTTTAATTGTCTTCTCGAAGATAATTAAACTTATTGTCTCTTCTAATCAATTCCTTCTTTCTTTCTGCCTCAAATCTTGACAGCATTTGTCTTTCTTTATTCACTTTATGAGGGCCTAGCATTTCCTCAGTTTTCTTGATCATTCGACGCACTGAATCGTGAACATCCTGTACAGTCTTCTTTGCACCTAAAAAGTCGGGAATGTACAAATTGATGACGATGACGGCAATGAAGACTTTCATTTCTGAGGTGAGCAGTTGTTAGTGTCAAGACTTGTAATGTTGCGCGTGATAAACTAAATCTTCAAAGGTTTAAATACATTTCGGTCATTTTCCAGGTCAAAGTCCTGCCGATATAAACTTAATGATAGGATAATGAAAATATAATAGTAATAATGTCTTTATTGCTTCACCATCATGATAATCGGTGAACGCATAAATATTGATGATACTTAGTGCATTCAAACTCATTCTTGAGATGAAATGCGATGAGAAGTTTATCAAGTTGTATATCAAAATCTCATCTGTAGCACGATTTTACTTTAACCCGGATATTCACAAGTAGAATGTTGACATCTTCGCATCACCAACAGAGATAACATTCAATAACAGTTCGCGTAATAGGGTGCCGGATTGAAATCTGTAGATACTCAAATCTATAGATGCTCAAATAAACAAGTAAAAATTTAAAAAAACTTATTTCAAAATTAGCAGTCGTACGGCATCATTAGACACCGACATCTTATGTGAATATTGCTGTCATTTTTGTTTTTTTAGGTGAATAATTTCACAAATTTAGGTTGTTTATTTAGGTGAATCAAATATCCATTAAAATATCTAGATTCATTGAGAGCAGTGGTATTTGTTTGTTTATTTTCATGAATTGTGCTTTCTTCGGTAACTGATTTAAAAAACAAATACTGCGACAATAATCTACGTATAAGTTTAAAAAAACAATTAGAGAAAAGAAAATGATATTACATGTATGTCCTAGATTTAATCGCGATTCGGAACGATTTTATTTCAAGCTATAACAACTAAGCAGATCAAACATCAACAACTAAGTTTCAAATTGTGTATTGACTAATGGTACAAATTGACAAATTGTACAATTGTGTATATGTCAAACCGATCAAAATTGCTCGTATTTCAAATGCAATATCTACATAAGAACTCTATAAATGTATGTAAAAGAATATGACCAGAAACATGTGGCACTGCCCAGAATCACTCATCAATGTCTTCATTATTCCGATTATGAAAGCAATTCGTTACCACGATTTTCTCAATGTTTTCCAATGTGAGCTAATCAAATGGCAAGCTTTTGTCGAAATGACAATATTTAGGTGATTTATGTGTCTTAACAAAATATCCGGAATTAAGGTTAAAAAAATCATTTTAGGTGATTCACCTAAATTGTCGCTGTCTAGCTATCATAAACGTAGTTGAATTCAACTTCGAATTTGGTTGATGGGACCTTCAAATTGATACATACCGATTGGTGCAATAGAACGTGATTTTGAAAAACGAAACTCTGTATATGTGTTGTTTAAAAATTTTTATTACATATGAAGCTTTAAGTGAAACTACATGCATGCTAGCAAGCGATAGAAATAAAAGTTAACTATGCTGATTAGAGTATATGAATGAAAAATTAATAATGAAGTACGTGTATTTTCAATGCAAAGAATGTCGATTCTCAGAGGATTGTGCTGTGCATGCTCAACAAGCTCATCAAGAGTCGCTCAACTTGACACGAAACACAGACTATCTCATGGCAGCTGTATGCTCTTTATTGAACAGCCTAATTGAGAGTGAACTATCAACACATAGTGATTCGCAGTCTCTCACTGAAGTACTTGACGATCAACCAAAATGTTCACGTAGCATCGCTTCAATATGTCTAGACTTTTGTTTTTGTTGGGATCATCGGTCTACTTCTGTAGGGTAACCGGGTAAACAATATCTTATTAAGAGCTAGCGATCACTTTGAAGATGCCATGTAGGCGTCAGTGGTTTCAATTTAGACGCCTACCGAAACCTATTCACCTTTAACCTCGGTTTAGGGTCTTTGCACCTTAGTCTGATGATATTTTTAAAAATTGTGGTTTACAAGATTTTCGCTAGGGCTGGGTTCGAATATTCGATTATTCGTTCGAACATCTTGAAATTCGAACAATTCGAATTCTAAAATCACTATTCGACTATTTCGAATACCTATCAATATCATAAATATTCCCGAGTACATATTTATGCAAAGCCTAGAATGACACAAGAACAACATTCTCTACCATTACTCCATAGAAGCAAACTCCATCAGTTTTCCTAGTTCATAGTCTCACATATTTGCTTTAATTCACATGTGAGTGTCGATAGAAATATTGTGATTGCTCTATTCAATGTAGACTAATTCTGATTTACTAACGAAGAAGAGGACAAAATACATAGCGCCCAGAATGTTTGATGAAATGGTTTATCAGAACGTGAGCAAGATGAATAAGTGCGACACACTTATTGTTTTCACCTCATAGAGCAGCCTATTCACCAATATCTATGGCGATTAGGTGTGCCTGCGACTAGTGTGGCTTGTTAAAGAGCGTTTTCGACAGCAGAGCTGATCGTGGAGCCGAAGCGGGCGTGTCTATCTCCAGAAATGGTTCGCAAGTTGCATTTTCTTAATAAAAACTTGTAGAATCTTGTTTTGAATCATGAACATTTATTATATTCTTGTTGAACATTTTATATCATTTTGAAAATACATTAAGTTATAGTTTTAGTTTTTAGTTATGATGATTTAACATATTTATTTAATAAACAAATTTTTCTTTGAAATTTTAAAAAATCAATAACTTTGCTTCTGTCAGATTAAATTTAGCGGATAAAACAATATGGTCCATCAAATGTGTTATGTATAGACCATGAATAAAATTTCGAATAATATTCGAATACTATTCGAATAATAGATTTTTTCGAATCGAATATTCGAATAATAAATTCCTTCGAATACCCAACTCTAGTTTTCGCACACGGTTGACATTTTAACTTGTACCAGACCTTCCTCAAGATATCTCGAATCCTAAGATGGTGAATCTTATTATTTAGCGGAAACAGAAGTGTCGCAGAGATCACAAATTGATTATTGTTTGCTGTGGCAGCCGAAGGTGATAATCGAGCAATAAATGTTTGTTTCGGCGTAGAAAATGTCATAATCTCTATTCTTCGGATGTTTTGAGGAATTCTTGACTCTTGTGAACAAGGTTGAAAGAATATTCAAAAGCGTTGAAAATTTGAATGGACCTATCGACTCGCAGGAAAGAATGTGCTTTAGCAAGGGCATTCACTAGTTTTGATCACTTTGCGGCCCTCAAACCAGTGAAAGAACATTCGGATTGGCTGTCTATATCCAATTACACTACTCTTTAAGATAGAGAGTCGCACCCAATTATCTATTGTTTGCTTTAGAAGGACCAATTAATCCCAGATAAAAATGCGTAATTTTGTTAGATTTTATTGTTTAAATATATGACTACCAGAGAGAAAAATATTGTTGTAAGCTTCGGAAATCACAGTAGGCCTACATTAGCTATGAAGTGATTTCAGTGTTTTGTCATGGTGGATGTGACGTTTTTGAAGTTTACATTGGACTTAGTGACATAATGACTCACGCCATCTTTCAAATTTAGACATTTTCTAGCAATGGGGCTGCTCATTAGCTACAATGGTGCTGGCAGAATATTCAGCCGCGTTATTGAATGACGGCATAACACCGAGCATGTATTTTACTACATGCTAACTAGGTAACCAAATGGTTACCTTGCCCCTTCAAAGTGGTGACGTTGCCCCGTGTGAAATTGAAAACTAGGGAGCCACACTTCTATATTATTGAGTTAAGCTGGTCGACTTCGAGAGAAATACGACATTTAAAAATATGACTCGGTTAATAAAAGTCAGTACATGATCACATGTGAATCTTAAACATGGCATCATTCATAGCAGGGTAGGAACCGGCCGCCGGCCCGGCCCGGCCAAAAATTTTGAATACCGGACGGCCGATGACCATTACGCCGGCCGGTCATTCTAATTAGGCTGATGTCGACGATTGACAACATTCATCCTAGAATTAGGCATGCCGTCAGTTAAAATACATGTATAATTGCAAAATTGTAGGAGTGCGATTCATATACAATTAATACTTATCAAATTTAAACTATTCAAATGCCGTTTTTTAATGTTAAATTTGATGAAGAACTGCGCCTTAGAAGATGTCAAAATCTAAACGTAGGATTGTGAAAAAGTTGCAACAATATAAATACATTGTGTGGCTAGTAAGTTCCCGGACTGGTGCAACATCTCAAGTAAAAGTGACGAGAGGTAAAATAAAGTGTACATGCTCGAAGATTCATTTATAATTTGGTTATGAAAGCGAGGAAGATACTTTATGTCATGTACAATCTTAAGAGATCGGGTTGCCCTGCTACCCTTATGTACAGATCATATGTCGCTTTTATTCGCTCCATATTTTTATTTGCTTATCCAGTTTATTGCAATGCACCGGACTATCTCTTTAATAAAATAATGCGCTTGGAGAAACGAGTGTTTAGAATTATCAATTCGAATGAGTTTCCTTCATTCATCGAAGTTACCACAAAGCTGTGTTACAAAATGATTTCATCAATTGAGGGGTCGTCTTCTCACCCCTTCTCTGTTATGTTCCAACCAGATCATTGTCGACTAATTCGTTCTCAGTGCACTTTGCGTCCACCATTCGCAAAAACTGAACGTTTTCGTTGTTCATTTATAAAATATTGTAATCTATGATCTTGTACGTTTGTAATGCGTTCACCGACTGTAACCATGTGAAGCAATAAAGATATTATTATTAGTATTATTATTATTATTATAAGTAGCCTGACCCTTTTATGAACATAGCCTGCTTTTCCTCGCTTTTTAGGCGCAGCAAAGAAGCCAAATAACTCTTCATCTCATTGTCATTCGATCTGTATGCCAAATTCAAAATCTGTCGGCTGTCGCCTATGGTTATTGGTGCGCTTTTACATTTTGAATTCTGAAACACAACACATTGTGAACTCGTACGTAGGCAATGATTGGGTATGCGGCTTATGTATTTCAAAGTGCTTCATTTGTTTGCATTGATGAGGCGCGGGGCTCATGTAATTTAAAATTGCCTAGTCTGTTTGCGTTCACCAGCAATTACTCGAAGCAGGAATAGAAGCCCACCATTCTAATCAGATGTTTTTGTCGAAGCGCTCCAAGGATGGTTGGCCAATGATGCTCGATGCGGCAGACCAATTTACTTGAATTTGAGAGTTTCACCCGCCAAAAACGAGTCTTGCCCTTTCAAAATTAATAATGTCATTTCAAAGTGCAGCAGTCGAAAACAGTTTTTGCCATTTCCGCTTCAAGTGCATTTTGTCGGTATAAATGCGTAAACTGCTGCCCTTCGTAAACTGCGTAAACTACAGCATATCGCTCCAAATGCAACAGGAAACAATTACAGTAATAAAGACGCAGATTTTTCCATATTTTTCTTACTTGTCGAGGCATCTTCATTCAAATTGCTTACAAATATTAACTTACTTACACATCAAAAATCTGTGTCATTCTTCTTTCTTCCAAATGACTGGTCTCTTTCCAATGACTGCACGTCCTTCGAATGTGCTGCATTTTGAATTGGCAAATGGGGTAATGAAATCGGATGCTTAACGAATTGGCTGTTGTTGGATTCATGCAATAGGGGCCTGCAAAATGGGTACAGCACGCCCTTGTCGTGTAGAAAATTATTGAATAGAAAGGTGTCCTCTCACTTGAACAAATTAAGCTCGAAATTCCTTTGCAGCCGTAGACGCTGCGTTTCGCACTACAAGGGCTCGGCGTTTGTTTGTTTATCCTTGCAAAGCCGTGTGGTTGATAATCGCATGAATTACATAGTGCCAGTTTGCCTGGTCAGAGAATAGAAAGATGTCAAAACCAACCACTTTCTATATTAAGATCAAAGACTACAAAGAAAGAGATGAATTCTATCCCTCGGGGGCTATTACCTCTGGCTTGGATAATTCCACTACCAAAGTTGATTGGTTATTAACTAAAATCCTCAGTCAACTGATTCAGTTTGTTCATACCAATTTGAAAAATTCCATGACACTATTAGAAGAACTAAAATCTATAAATTTCATTGACTATTGTTTTACAAATAGCGTTTTCGTATCACTCGACGTTACGAATCTATACCCTAGCATCCCAAACAGCATGGAATAGAAGCAGTATCAGAGTTTCTGAAACTACACTGGGAGGCTATTGAGACATTTACCTTCAAGCAAAATGACATAATTAGACATAAAATTTGTCAGCTACAACTATCTTATCTAGTATAACGATGAAACCTCCCGTTAAATAAAATGGAGCCCACTTTTCTCCAACCTTCGCCATAATCTATTTGCATCATATGCATGTAGAGCAGAAAGCCCTGACTATCCTCAAAGATGTCTACAATGTAATGTTGTTCCGATGAGGAAGAAGAAAATAAATCGCTGAGTTTCCTTCATTATAGATTCAGGAAAAATGACTTTTCTAAAAAACGACTATAACCGCAAACATAAGAACAAAAGAAACAAAAAAGATAACCAAAGGAAAGTCAGATGCAAAGTCAATTACGTCAGCAACCGCTGTGATAGAAGATTAGCAAAATTGCCGAAGCATTGTGACTTACCGATTCAAATTGTCAATAAACCTGGACCTACTTTGTTTAGTGCTAGTTTTGAAAATAATTGCAAAAACACGAAAACTGTGCCCTTTGTTCCAAACTTCCAAAAAACTTCGTTTGCTCTGACCGGTTTTTGGTGCATAAATTTAGCTGTAATATATGTGACGCGTTCTATGTCGGTCAAACAACCGTCCTCTCATTGACAGATACAAAGAGCACCAGCGCAACATAAACAATAATAGCGAAAAGAACGCTCTTTATGGACACTATAATAAAGTTCACTTGGGTGATGACGTTTTGTCCATTGATGATCTAACAACAGATATTCTACAAGGTGCATATGTTGTAGACAAAAGTGATAATGCTGTCGACGGTAGAATAGTCGAAGCTCGACTGATTAACAAACTAAATCCCATCATTAACCGTGAACATGAATTACCGCAATTTCTGACCTAGTGAAAGCACATCGAGCTCATTGCTGTTGATATTTAAGATATCACTTGAGATACTGCACTTTCCAATCTTGTCGTCCCATTTCCAAGCGTCGTTGTATTGAATATGCCAACATTGTTCTTGAATATGCCAAGGATGCATTATGATTACAGCTATGTATCAATTTGTAATTTTCATATTTGAATTCAATATGAAATATTGTATTATTCAAAGAAGACGGTCACATGTAACCAGGTAGTCAATTCATGATTTGGGAGAGAGCACGAACAGATTCAGTTAACGAAATCTTAAGGCGGTTTACACGGTCCAACTTGTTGGCCAACATAGTTGGCGCTTGTTGGATAGGAAGTTCGTCAAGTTAAATATTCTCATCCACATGGTCTGATTCTCGTTTATGATTGGCTCTTGGCGAATCTCGTGAGACAGCTATCATTGATATACATCAATCAACATTCCTACGTCATTCACGGGAATCCCTTATGTGTCGGAAAAAGCAATGCATAGTTAACCTGATTCAGGACTGAACTCTGAATTTATAAAGCAGCGTACCACAGGCACAGATTTAGAGAGGGCCGTTGCCGATTTGAAGTACTCTGTTCGTACACTAAGGAACACAACATAAAGTCATGCTTTGGAATTACCAGGAAAAAGTAACATGGCAGCTTTAGCGCAGCCCACTTATTGCGATATATGAAGTAAACACCTGTAACGACTAACGACTTATCATTTCATTAAATCTAAATTCCATCAAAAGCAGCCCTACAGAATTGCTGTAGAATGATGCATGTCGACATCAATTTATCTCAAAATGGACTTAACATACTGATATGTCACATACATAATCATCAAATTGTCATAAATGTTAGATATTATCGCCTCAACGCGATAAGCATCCGTTCTAACCGACACGAAATAACGAATCCAATGACAGGAAATCCGAATTAAATTGGTTGAGGCTAACCTCCGGTAGATCATAAAAGAAAAATAATAATACTATAGGCCTAACTAAATACTGAGAGAAAAAAAATATAACTTACTACTGCGTTTTAAACAAAATTATAAATCTAACAACTTACTTATGACATTAGCGTCTAAAAAGGAGTGATTATAAACATGACACTTGTGTGTCTGCTTAAATACTTCAAACTTTGTAGCTTATCTAAATCCCAATCTGCTATCAGTCAAATACAATTACAAACAGACCTGTCATTTCTAATGCGGATAACTGGTCAACTACGTGTGGTGTTACGCAAATGCTTCAATCGAAGTGAGAAGATGAAGCTGAAGATAATGAAAAGTAAAGAATTTGATCCCTCCAAAGGACCGATCTGGCTTTCCCACAGGTTACATGAAGTGCAACTAAAACAGATAATTGATACATGCTGTGATAAAGTTGATGAAGACAAAAGCAATAGAGGTCATCAGCAGGAACTTGAGCAAGATTCACGTTTCGGCCCCTTAATTCCTGTACGTTCAAACTCGCTCAAGCGGGGCCCTGCTTTAAAGAAAGCAGCCTCGAAAGAAAAATCCCGGACATGTAGCCAGATACATTGACTACGCCATCGAGATGATTCGAACTGACTAAACTGGAAATATGGAAAAGGAACTTAAATAAAGTTCGGGCAGTTGTCCAAAAGTTGCTTAGCGGAGAAATAACCGTATTTCAATAAAGTCTCTCTGTGTTTGTGTAACTGCTTTTCAGCACTGCGCTTAAGATCAAAGCGATTATAACCTCTCGCAATGAGGGTGGTGGAGGTACGATTTATTTTTTCAATAAAATCGCTCTCATGTGTACAGATGCGAATATATCTCAAAACCTGTCCCGCGAAAACTTTGATACCTATTTTGTAAGGCATAGTGTTTTGAGGAAATGTTAAGAGCGTAACAGGAAAATTGAAGTTGTCAACCTTATGAAATACAGAGGTAACCGCTTCTGTATTTGTGATTTGCATTTTAATGTCTAAATATTCAATGTTGTTATCATTATCTCCACTTCTACTTGCCTCCAGACTTGGTGGATAAATTTTAGGAATTAAAGAAGCGAAATGTTTATAATTAATAATACACAGATCGTCTATATATCTAGAGGTATTCGATAGAAGTTTAGCTAGACCATACTTTTTACTTTTCATAAGATGAGACATGAGTAGTAAGCAAGTGACAAACACTCGACCGGCGCCCCCCCCCTCTGGAACGGCAGAGTGTCGTGGTCGGCCGCCGTGGTGCTTCGGGTCTGAGTCCCCCCCCCTCTGGAACGACAGAGTCTGTCGTGGTGTGCCGGCCAGGTGGGTTCACAACATGTTCGCTGACTCCCCCCCCCCTCTGCAACGACAGAGTGTGAGACTCGGATGTGTTGGTCTCGTATGGGTTGACGTGACCGACCGCCTAGGTTGACGTGGCCGACCGCCTAGGTTGACGTGGGCGACCGTCTAGGTTGACGTGGGCGACCGTCTAGGTTGTCGTGGATGGTGAAATGGCTGCCAGATTCGGATTCAGCGTAAAATTCTGCATCGGTAGGGTGAGTTTCAAGGCAATTGGCGAGAAAAAATTTTTCTTCAAAATTTTAACAGAGTTAGAATTTGGGACGTTTTGGTGTGTAGCGCCCAAACGAAGCATCGGATGAGAAAACGGAGGCCAGATTCGGAATCTACGTGAAATTTTGGGTTAGGAAGGATGTTTCCAGCGAAATCGGAGAGAAAAAATTTTCGGCTGACGTCCCCCCCCCCTCTGGACAGCTTGCTTCGATTTTGGCTTCCAGTGGACGGATTTTGTCGTGCGATAGCTCGTTTGAAAGCTAAGAGTGAGACAAATTCAGTGAAAGAATCGGCTTGTTCCTATCTGTCTTCGTTTAGATGTGAGACGCCATTTAAGATTTTGGGACATTGGTGAAAAACGACAGAGTTAGAATTTGGGACGTTTTGGGCTCTAGCTTCAAAACGAAGCATCGGATTGGAAAACGGATTTCAGATTTGGAATCAGCGTGAAATTCTTTATCTGTATAGTGAGTTTCAAGGCAATCGGCGAGAAAAAATTTTCAACATTTTTCGAAAAAACGACAGAGTTAGAATTTGGGACGTTTTGGTGTGTAGCGCCCAAACGAAGCATCGGATGAGAAAACGGAGGCCAGATTCGGAATCTACGTGAAATTTTGGGTTAGGAAGGATGTTTCCAGCGAAATCGGAGAGAAAAAATTTTCGGCTGACGCCCCCCCCCCTCTGGACAGCTTGCTTCGATTTTGGCTTCCAGTGGACGGATTTTGTCGTGCGATAGCTCGTTTGAAAGCTAAGAGTGAGACAAATTCAGTGAAACAATCGGCTTGTTCCTATCTGTCTTCATTCAAAAGTTAGAGCGGTTACAAGATTTTAGGTCGGAGCTCGCTCACCTGAAAAAATCCTAAGTGTCAGAGTGGCTTTGTATGGGTAAAAATTTGAAAATTTTCCAAAGTGTGGAATTTCGACCTGGGACCGTCACCAAAACATTTTTCATCAAATTTTGAAATTTCACTGACGTCCCCCCCCCTCTGGACAGCTTGCTTCGATTTTGGCTTCCAGTGGACGGATTTTGTCGTGCGATAGCTCGTTTGAAAGCTAAGAGTGAGACAAATTCAGTGAAACAATCGGCTTGTTCCTATCTGTCTTCATTCAAAAGTTAGAGCGGTTACAAGATTTTAGGTCGGAGCTCGCTCACCTGAAAAAATCCTAAGTGTCAGAGTGGCTTTGTATGGGTAAAAATTTGAAAATTTTCCAAAGTGTGGAATTTCGACCTGGGACCGTCACCAAAACATTTTTCATCAAATTTTGAAATTTCACTGACGTCCCCCCCCCCTCTGGACAGCTTGCTTCGATTTTGGCTTCCAGTGGACGGATTTTGTCGTGCGATAGCTCGTTTGAAAGCTAAGAGTGAGACAAATTCAGTGAAACAATCGGCTTGTTCCTATCTGTCTTCGTTCAAAAGTTAGAGCGGTTACAAGATTTTAGGTCGGAGCTCGCTCACCTGAAAAAATCCTAAGTGTCAGAGTGGCTTTGTATGGGTAAAAATTTGAAAATTTTCCAAAGTGTGGAATTTCGACCTGGGACCGTCACCAAAACATTTTTCATCAAATTTTGAAATTTCACTGACGTCCCCCCCCCCTCTGGACAGCTTGCTTCGATTTTGGCTTCCAGTGGACGGATTTTGTCGTGCGATAGCTCGTTTGAAAGCTAAGAGTGAGACAAATTCAGTGAAACAATCGGCTTGTTCCTATCTGTCTTCGTTCAAAAGTTAGAGCGGTTACAAGATTTTAGGTCGGAGCTCGCTCACCTGAAAAAATCCTAAGTGTCAGAGTGGCTTTGTATGGGTAAAAATTTGAAAATTTTCCAAAGTGTGGAATTTCGACCTGGGACCGTCACCAAAACATTTTTCATCAAATTTTGAAATTTCACTGACGTCCCCCCCCCTCTTATCGATTGCATATTCACAGGGTATATAAGAACGGGATCGGGAGAGGAATTTCACTAAGTTGAGAAACTGACTACAGGTAAGTCGTTTCTCTTGAGGTCCGATATCGGACTTCTGACTTTACATTGCTGATATCAGCTAAGGTGTCAGACTTATAGGTTAGTCAGTATAGCATGACTGACCATTTGATGATAGTAGGCCGAAATCTTCAAACGGCTATAACTTTGCTTCTACAAGTCCTTTAGACTTGATTCAAAAAACATTCGACAGCGTTTGCTATGCTGAAGGTGACAGACTACTTATAAACGTTTTATGAGTAGTACTAAAATACTGAAAAATTTAAATTCATATTTAATGATAATAATTAAAGTTTTTGAATAAAAAGCAGTCGTTTATGAGTCTCTGTGACTTGGGTCGTTTCCTCTTGTAAATAACTCCACCGGTTTTCATGTCAAAACTGGGGCCCGGATACCAACACAGTGATATGACGCACGCTCTGTCCGATCGAGGTTGGATTTGTGGGTCGAGGCCTTGGAGCTGGGATAAGATCCCCTCTGAGTAATGCCTGTAACGGATTCAAGAGCTTAACACCCAAACGGTTGCTGACTTGCTATCAAATGTTTGGTGACTTAGTCTTTCAATACATATCAGCAAGTAGTATCCTATAAACACTTGCTATCAAATTTTACTCTATCTTTACAGAATTATCATGACGAAAGCGAGTAACGCCAAGATGCTAGTGGGGAAGTGCAGTTGTGGCAAGATTGCTAGAGGTAGCGAACTCAAGAAACATTTAAAAGAAAAAGAGGGGACGATGGGCCATGAGAGGAAAGTGATGTTGAGGTTGTGTGTGTCTTGTCGGAAATGTGTGATGGGGGATGAGAAGGAATTTATGAAGGCGCATTTGCAGTGTGAGAGTGGGAACATCGGAGAGAAGGGGTTCAAGGCATGGTTTGAGGGAGAGTTGTTGGAGAGGGAAGAGGTGACAAAGGCGGTGGCAGCGATACAGGACGTGATTGGGGAGAAAGTGGTGAGGAATGCGAGTGAGGGGAGTTCGAGTGATGGGAGTTCGAATGAGGAAGTTGAGTTGAGAGCGAATATGAAGAAGAAGGATGATGTTGATTTGGATGCGGTGATGGAAGATTTGTTTGGGGACATAGCGGATTTGAAGGAAGAGTGGGAGGGGGAGGAAGTGGCTAAGCCGATGGCAGCGTCATCGCCACGGCAGCAAGAGGCGTATGACACGGAGGTATTTGTGAGAATGAAGGATCGTGTGATGGCTTTGGAAAGTAATAATAGAAAAGTTTTGAAGGAGAATGAAGAGCTGAAGGTGAAGGTTGAGGGGTATAGGGCAACAAGGGAAGAGTTGGAGAGCTTGAGAAAGAAGGAGAAGGAATGGATGGCGGAAAGGAGCGAGTTGATGAGGAAGGCAGGTTTGGTGGAGAGTTTGCAGGCGAGTGTGTCGAGGAAGGATGAAGAGATAGAGCGGATGCGAAGCGTGGTGAAGGAGACGGAGGAGGTGAAGGTTATTAATAAGAGGTTGACGGGTGAAGTGGAGCGACTGCATGAGCGTTTGAAGTGTCGAAAAAGGAGAGTGTATGAAGTCCATCTTCCCCTCTTTGAGAACAATGTGTGCGACGCCCCAACCATCACGGATGATCCCAACGTAACACAGCAGTGTTATGAGGGCGACGGAGTCCGATGTCTCCACATGAGTATGGACGTTACCGGCCAGCTTGAAGACTTCGTCGTCCGAAAAGTTCGGAAGAAAGTTCCCAGTAAGCTTCCTCAACATGATCATTTTTGTAGCTCATCTAATCTCCTATTCTTTTTCTTTCAGAGTTTTTGCAGAAGTGAGAGGAGTGTCGGTGGACGGAGAACGACCCATGGGCTCTTTTAAGGGCCAACCTTCTAATGCAGCTAAAGCGGTCCCAAGCCCGCCACATATCCTCGGATATGGAATGCAGAGGGGAAGAAAAATAATGAATGGAATGAAATGGGAGGACACTCACGCGCCACACGCAACATAACACACTTCTCTCTTCCGTAGTCTAACAAGCTCTTTACACATGGATCGCAGTCGATTGCTATCCCTGTATCAGAAGTGTAAGCTATCTTAATTTTATTTGATACTATTTCATCTATCATCATCGTCCATATGAAATGTTTTAAGATTTACAAGTTAGACTAAGCGTGCTACTATTTCCAAATGAAAATGTATACATGGTTAAATCATCCACTTAACCCCATCCGTAGTCTAACAAGCTCTTTACACATGGATCGCAGTCGATTGCTATCCCTGTATCAGAAGTGTAAGCTATCTTAATTTTATTTGACACTATTTCATCTATCATCATCGTCCATATGAAATGTTTTAAGATTTACAAGTTAGACTAAGCGTGCTACTATTTCCAAATGAAAATGTATACATGGTTAAATCATCCACTTAACCCCATCCGTAGTCTAACAAGCTCTTTACACATGGATCGCAGTCGATTGCTATCCCTGTATCAGAAGTGTAAGCTATCTTAATTTTATTTGACACTATTTCATCTATCATCATCGTCCATATGAAATGTTTTAAGATTTACAAGTTAGACTAAGCGTGCTACTATTTCCAAATGAAAATGTATACATGGTTAAATCATCCACTGAAGCCCCATTCAAGTACGTCAGTATGAAAGCAAAGATAATACGAAATAAAAATTTATTATGGCATGTATTTCAAAAGGTCTTCATCGTCAATATCGTCCCAGAGTCTGGCTTCACATAGATAACAAAAACAGTTCAGTTGCTTTAATCGTTCTTCCACTGCGAGCCTCACTTTATCAATATACTCCCACTCTGCCATAGTTCGTGGCTGGGAGTTAGGGGTGTACCACTCCCATAATTGGTGGAGGAATTTCGTGCTGTTGATCTCCATCACATCGTCAGTATCGTACTGGAGATACTTCCACCTCACGCCTGTTAAGTCGGGACACTCCTTCTCACATACACTCTCCTCTTCCTCATCCGCTGGTAATGATAACTTCCTGATATCGTCCAGTTGGTACACCTTCTCCACCTTCGCCTTTCTTGGAGCGTTTGGTGTAACGAGCGCCTTTGGTGTTGAGCATGGAGAAGAGAATTTTGTGTTTGATGTTGTCGGAGGGCTTGTCATGTTGACTGTGAATAATGACTTTGAAATGTTTTCTAATTCTTAAGTATCAACAAGCAACCAATCAGAATGAACATCCAATGAATGAAGAGAATGAAAGTATATAAGCAAAGTGACATCCGTATCATTTCACTCTGTCTTTGAGACGCATAAGTGAACTGTTGTCTAGCGAATTCTGTATTTGAGGCGTACAAGTGAACTGCTCTTTAGTGAATTCCAAATTTGAGTGAAGTCTCTATCTTGTTCAAGTATCAAGCTTAAACATAATTTCGTTCAAATGGTAAGTTGAAAATTTCCTCTCTCATCTCCCTCAAACGTGTGGCTAATAGCATCTTCCTCAATTTCAGGCATCAACTTCATCACCAACACCCTCCCTTCTCGAGGAAAGTTTAGAGTTGTTGAGTCAAGGTAGGTTGTAACAATATACTGACACTTGAACAGAGATGAAAGAATGATTTCTCTTTCAGGTGATACCAGTTCCATCTCGTGCGAGTCCATATCAACATTGTCGCGGGAATGCGACGATCGGCAATGTGCTGACTGTGGACACATCTTCACGAGGAAGCGTGATCTCACCCGACACATCAAGCGAGGTGTTTGTCAACCTAAGCCGGCATCAATCTCCGAAGGTAGGGATGATTCTGTTAACGATGTCTCCTTTTCTTGCGACTTGTGCGCTCAGTCTTTCGAGACACGTTTTGAACTATCTTCGCACAGACTTCAACATACACACGCGAACGATACCTACACCAACGGTACCTCCTCTATCCGACTCACTGAAGTGTCCATAAATAATTTAGTGAGGAACTACCAGATGGACTCCTCAGAAACCATTGCTAACTTTGAGGAATGGTTTCATCAAAATTCATCATTGATAGAAGCGCTCTTCAACAATTTAGACAATTTTAGGATGAAGGCGCTCATCTATCTTAAAATAAAATATGTAAAAATCGACCACCATACTGGACAAATAATAGAGAGGTTGGAGTTTCACATACCCTCCTCTCCTGCAACCGAAGTTGTAGACTGTGAGTCTTGGATAAATTTTCATATCCAAGGGTTAAAATTAAATATAGATAAATTTAACGAGCGTGATAGTGGACTCGTTTTTGATGGTATTGAGACCGCCATGATTAAAATCAGTTTATTAGGAAATCATAGTGGTCGAGGCTCCTTTAAACTTCCGAAAAATTTAAGAAATAAAGCAGCAGTCATTTCTGTAGATTGCGAATCGCAATGTTTTAAGTATGCCGTCCTCTCCATTCTCCACTATAATGATGTGCAGAATAGTCGATACCGCAAGAGTAAGTATCAACAGTGGGAGAATGAATTAAACTTCGATGACTGTAATAGTGACGATATGAAAATTAAAGATATAGAAAAATTTGAAAAATTGAACAACATCAAAATAGTTCTCCATGTTTGGGAAAAAGGATTGAAGGGTGTGCGCTACAACTCGCGTTCGAGTTGTTATGAACGTACAGTAAACCTGTTATTAGTAAAACAGGATGATAGTGAGGAATGGCACTACTGCGGTATTCCCAAAATCTCTCGCTTATACCACCACTTAGAAAACTCTAGTAGAGAGTTATATTACTGCGACAGATGTATTCGCCACTTTAGGAGGAAAACTAAATTTGAAACTCATTACGAATGGTGTAAGCGAGGTAAACTGCAAATGGAGCGCATGCCCAAAGATAAGGAGTTTTCATATAGAGAGAATGGTGATGAATTAAGTCCTCTTCGTGTCATCTATGCTGACATCGAATGTTATATCGATGATAACATCCATCGACCAGCAGCCATTTCCTGCTATGAAGTATGGCATGATCACTTTAGGGGTAGGCAAAATAAAATGCGCGTCTGGCAAGGTGAGGATTGTATTTACCAATTCCTACAATTCCTCGAACAGGCTGTAAAATTTCAACAAAAACATGATGGTGAACTCTATCGCAGATCATTGCATATGACAGCAGATGATCAAGCAAAATTTGATAGTTGCAACATTTGCCCCAAATGTAGGAAAACATTTGACGATGATAAGATTAAGAAAGTGCGCGACCATGATCACATCACTGCTAAATTTAGAAACGCACTCTGTTCAAAATGCAATTTTTCACTTAGGATGAAACGGCGTACATTACCCGTCATTTTCCATAATTTCAAGGGCTACGACAGCCATATGATAATAAAAGGAGGTTTAGGTCAAATGAAAGAGTGGAAGCTTGATGTAATAGCGCAAACGAGAGAGAAGTTTATGGCCATGACAGCAAAAGTGCCTGTCGATAAAACTAAAGAAAATAAGACGGTCTATTTTGATATAAAATTTTTAGATTCCTACCAATTTATGACTGCTTCACTGGCCTCTCTCGTGCAAAATCTAAAGTCTCTTCCACTAACACAAAATCTTAAGAAACAATACCCAAATCTAACCGATGAAGTCATCACACGGAAAGGAGTCTTTCCATATGCATATTTTGATGCGATTAGTAAACTCGGCGAGACTTCTCTTCCGCCCATAGATAAATTTAAAAATGATTTGATCGGCGCAGAATGTAAGACCGAAGATTATGATCATGCACAAGATGCATGGATAAAATTTGACTGCCATACATTTGGCGAATATATGATTGCCTACCTTAAGTTAGATGTATTTTTGCTGGCTGATGTATTTCAGGAGTTTCGACGAGTGGCATTAGAAGAAGATAAGTTAGATCCCGTCCACTTTGTCAGTCTGCCAGCCATGTCATTTAAGTCTGCTTTTAAAATGACTGGTGAGACCATTCATCTCTTACAAGATCCAGAGATGTATAATTTATTTGAGCGAGGAATTCGCGGTGGTCTCACATTTGTAAATAAACATAGGTTAAAATCTGAAACAGTAGGCAATGACCAGACTCATCTGAAGTATTATGACCAAAATAATTTGTATGGTAGTTCATTATCCAAACCGCTACCTCACTCTGAGTTTAGCTGGTTAGATGATAGTGATATTCAACATTTCTCCAACCCTTCTAACATACTAGCAATTCCAGATGAAGGTGATTGGGGATATTATTTTGAGATAGATCTAATCTATCCAAATAATATTAAACATAAAACCGTAGATTTTCCACTCGCACCCGAATCAGGTGAAGTGAGTAAAGATATGTTTTCCGACTTTATGAAACAATTTCATAAAGATTTAGAATCATGTGGACAACCCGACTATAAGCCTTGTCGCAAACTTTTACTCACCCAGTATGATAAAGAAAACTATCTAGTCCACTTTAGCATCTTAAAATTTTATTTAGAAATGGGTATGATTTTAAAAAGAGTTCACCGCATTATTAAATTTAGACAGAAAGCCTTCCTCAAGCCATATATTGATAGCAACAGCCAGAAACGTGCACTAGCCCAAAATAACTTTGAAAAAGATTTTTATAAATATAAGAACAACAGTCTATTTGGTAAGACGATGGAGGATGTTAGAAAGCGCGTAAACTACAAACTAGTTAATGATGATCAAAAGTATCACAAATTGACCTCATCACCTCTATTCATCGATAGAGACATTATCGATGAGGACCTTATAGGTGTTAAAATGATAAAATCTGAAGTTGAGTTGTGCAAACCCATCTATATTGGTCAAGCTGTACTAGATTATTCTAAGCTTGAAATGTACCAACTCTTTTATAAAATACTAAAACCATGTCCTCTCGTAAAAGAGGTTCGTTTGTTGGGTGGTGATACAGATAGTTTCTTCTTAGGTATTACCACTCAAAAAGATTTAAATTTCAATGAAGTAGGAAAATCTTTGGAAAGATATTTTGATACATCAAATTATCCTGCTGATCATCCACTCTACTCCATCAAAAATAAGGCAAAACTTGGCTGCTTTAAGGATGAGACAGCAGGGAAGGAAATAGATGAAATGATTCTCCTCCGTCCAAAAATGTATTCTATGAAATTAAAGGATAGTGATGATAGCATTAAGCGCGCTAAAGGCATATCAAAATCCATTGTGCAAAATATGAAACATAAGAATTTCAGGAAAGCCTATAGAAATAAAAATATAACGTTTGTCAATATGACAATCTTAAAATCTAAGTCGCATGAGATCAAAACTCATACTTTTAGGAAACGGGCGCTTTCAGCATGGGAGGATAAGAGGTGCTGGTTAGAACACAACATATCTCTTCCACATGGACATCCTGACACAAACATACCACCACCCAAAAGAATTAAACTCACACTACCACATTCAGGAGACGTCTTAGCATAATCATCCTTAACTTAGTATTTTGATGTTGATTTCTGTAGATAAACATTGTTGTTTTATGTATCGCATGAGATTGTTTTTTCCTTGTGAATATGTGTCCACATCTGTACATTCCCCATGTGATGACTTTTCCACTGAAAGACATTTTTCCTATCCCTGTATATTTCCACCCTTCACGAAGTAAAAAGACTTTTTGTATATAACAATGTTTATTGAAGTGCGCTCATGTATATATTTTCAGTGGATGTTGTATAAAGTCTGTTGCTTCACATTCATGTACATATTTCAATAAACATATCACAATGACTTCACTTTGTTTTCCGAAACACTAACGTTATGAGGGATTTAGTATCTTTCACGTGGATGCACTCTTGTAAACCATTGGTAATTTTGATAGCAATAGAGGGTATAGTTTGTTTGACGACGGGATGATAGAAAATAGATTCAAACATCTTCTCGACTATTCCATATGAAGCGTCTTTATCATGAATGAAATCACGTAAAATGTATTCTTTTTTCTCACCAACAGAAATAGGTAGAATCAAATCACTTTGAATGTAAAGGTGCTGTTCATGTTTATCAAGTGTCATTGGTGTTTCTATACCAATCGTATGCGCAGCAGCAAACACTGTTTGTAGCATTGAAAAACCAAAGAGTTTTTTCAAATTTTTACTCAATTGACATTGAATGTCATCACCCAGTTTCAGAACAACGCGTTGATTTTCAATTGAAAACGAAATGTGGTGTGTCTTTGCATCATATTTACTTTTCATCACATGCTTCAACTTCTGTTGTATATAAGGATTTACTACATGAATGAAGCTTTCAACTGTATGATATAGACGCGGCATTATATTGATAGCAACTTTAGATTCTTCATAAGACTGGTAAATTTTCTTGATGCGATCGCCATAGATGTCCACCCACCATTCATCATTAACTGAATCAGCTTTAGTGTGATATTCATGAGAAGCATACACCACACCGCTTCCAATAATAGGTGTATAATGTCTTACAAAATGACGCAAGGTTGGAGAGAAATAAACTGTAAGTTTGTCATTATATTTCTGAATAACCAACTTATTTTTGTCCGCCATAATTTTCTCTCCATACTTCTTACCCACAGTCTCATTCCATCGTTTTACTAACTCAATAAGTGATAAAGGTTGAACACCACGCTTTTTCAAAATGATGCGTTCTTCGCATTCTACAACATCTTCATCAAATATTTTAAATCTATAATGAAATTTGTTGATTCGATTTGAATAAACTTTTCTAACATTTGCAGTAGCAATTGACGTTAGATGTAGTCCATGACCAAAACCGAGATGCGGATAGAATTCACTATCCAACCTCAGCGTAAGACCTTTAGTAAAAGAATGAAAGCGGAGGAACTGTCTCCCACTCCAATGATAGATAGTAAACTCATAAGCTTTCTGATTTTTATTCTTCATGATGGAAGTATTACCACTGTTGAATGCCTTAATAATTTTCTCATTCCCAAATGGCTCATAAGAATCTGATTTTATCTGAATCCATTCATAGTTCCACTTTCCATCTGATGTTAAATTGTATGGGAACTGAAATGCATTATTCATCGTTATTCCATCATGGGTGCGAGGAGTTAATATCATTTCTTCCAAATCATTCACATTCTGAATATTGCTATCATAGCAAATACTAGAAACGCCAACCTCCCATTCACCTTCTAAATGCAGTGGGCGATTTAATTCTACTCGATAGTCTGATGGTTTATTTTTGGGAAATTTATTCATAGAAGCATTACTGGGCAAGTAGATTAGAAACGAGTCCTTATTTTCACTTTCCATATTATTCACATTGGAAAAATATATTAGCATACGTTTGCATTAACTCTTCATTCGGAAATGGAGTGTAATACTTGTCACAGCATCTTTATGAAAAGGAATCAACGCACCAGCATCATCATAAATGGCAATATCAATTTGTGGGATGTAGTTTGATTTCAGCTTTGTATAATGCACTTTCTTGAAAGTATGCTCAGATAAAATACTGCAGCTTTTTGGCTGGTATGGTATCATTGCTAGCAATGGAGCTTCAACATCTCCCACACGTACATCTTCACCAATATTGGAATATATCTGAAAATAGTTAATACGACGCGATAGCGACATGTCTGCGCTAGCTTTGGTTACAGTACCACTTTTAAAGATATTTTGATCAAAACCCAAAATGTCCATTAGAGTTTTATCCATAATTAGTTCAATACCTTTTCCATTTATAGTGAGAGACAAAGTACCTTCTTTTTCAGAAAATGAAATATGTTGCTCATTAATCACTTCATTTAAATAATCTACAACCAATTTAACCGAAGTAATAATGCGAGGCATCAACACTCTTGTTTCATGTAAGAAACCACCAAAAGGCTCTACACACTTTCTGTATAAAGATACGGCCCATTCTGTATCAAATTGATTTGGCCTTTCACATGGTAAATGTTGCATATCAGATTTTCCATGAACAGCTGCAGAACGATGTCGTAAGAACTGATGAAAATCTTTTGAACAAACTAATACTAGATCATCATCATTTAATTTGCTTATTGCAATATGATTAGATGATTTGATATAAGTCAATGTTGCCACTTGTTTACCATCAACTCGAAGGAGATAATTAAATTTCTTCAATAATGTTTCAGGAGTCATGTTTGTCTTTCTTGGCTTAATCACAATCTTCTTCACCAACGTCTTCTCATTTCTTGGAATAAGATCTACATAATAAGCTTCCTCTCGATATATTAACTGTTTATGACCACTTATGTGGTAATTAACGTTAAAATTATCATAGCTTGTTAAGGCGCTAGCGAGGTAGCCTAAATCATTTCTTAAACTTGGACTTAAACCAACAATCCAATCTTTCTCAACTACATGATGTACATAATTATAATCATCATTGTGCGGAGTAAATTGGACAATATGTTTACACGCTTTATTCAAGAAATCATATATAAACTTTTTACATGATAAGAGATCTTTCTTTGACCACTGTGGAATGTATACTCGGCACCCCTTTTCACATTGATAAGCAGCTGTACGCCTCATATTAATAGTCATCACCTCATGATCAAAAGTATAGACACAGTTGCTATAAACAAGTTGAGTGACACCCACTTCCCAATTCCCATTTAGCTGTTGTGCATGATCAATGGGAGTAGAAAAGAGTGCGGCTCGATTACTAGTAAATCTCTTTGTAGCCGCATTGCTAAGCAAAATATGATAAAACGACATTTTTATATTGCTAATCTGCAACTTTGCATAACATCATGAAGACTTGGATTTTGGACTCTCTACAATATATCAGAGTTGATCGTGATGGAAACGTACATTTCAAAAATTCTCATGGTCATACATCAAGAGGAATTACATTAACATGGCGACAATTTGTCAACCTCAATGATATCATGAGGGATTTGGAATATTTTGAAACATTAAGATTCATCTCCTTGGGTGATCAAGTTTGGCTTCAACATTACAGAAATGAAATTCAAATCTACCATTCTCATTCCGCAAACTGTTTCTCATTTCGCAAATACAATTGGGAGAAGTATAGAAGATACATACATCGCTCCATCATGACATTTATTCGTCGTGAGTTCATCGCCCTACTATGCAAATCTTAATCAGATATGATTACCACGCACCATGAGTTGGAAATTAGATTCCCTACAACGTATTGAAACGGATCATGATCGAAACGTCTATTTCAAAGATTCAACTGGAAATGTGAGAAGACAGTTTGCTTTATCTTATCGTCATTTTCAATCTCTACATCATATCATGAAGGACTTGAAATACTTCTATATGAAAAGACATTCACGTATTGGAAATCGCATCTGGCTGCGCGTCAACAATCGGCGAATTCAACTCTATCATTCCCAACTTCATACTAACTTCACATTTCATCAAGGTAGTTGGGAAAAGTATAAAAGGAAGGTACATCGCTCAATTTACTCATTCTTTCATCATGAAGCGCCATCGCTACACCATCGTCAACATTCTCCGTCGCTTCAGACTCTACACCAAAATCGATCTCACAACATTACGCCAACAGCTTCCAAACAGCAAGTATTACCCGGGCCGTCCTCAAATGTTAGTGGTGAAGATGAACAATTCACGGAATCTTCAACTCTTCCCAAATGGGACTGTACAGATTCTCGGCGCCCTTTCTCATTCATCGGCGCAGTCAATGCGCTTAGAGCTACAAAGACTACTACGTCGGATATGGAAGAGGGAGAGGTGTGTGATGTCGAATCTGACTGTGGACAATATGGTGATCTCTACTCAATTGAGTGACAGTCTATCATTTTTGAAGATTCGTACCAGCAGTTACAGTTTGTGTTATGAACCCGAACTTTTTCCTGCAGCTCTCATTAGTTGTTGGTTGCCTGTGCATGTGGCAATCTTTCATAATAGTAAAGTGATCATTACTGGACTAAAATCTCATGAACAAGCAAATATGATCCTAGACTATCTCATTGAGTATGTACGTACCCAGCGGATTGTAAAATAAAAAACAATTTTTTCCAACATGATGTTTTTATTTCAAATCATGATAGAACTTACAAATCATTTTTTCATTAGAGGATGGATTACATGAAAAGTTTTGAATAATAGATGCAAATCGAGATACATGTAAACGTTTTAAGATGAAGTACAGTACAAAAGCACCACACGTTGATGAAAGTGGATGTTGTAGTATGCGTTCATTTCGCTGATATTGACGCGTATGTTTTCTCAACCACTGCTGTGTTGGTATATTTGGAGGTTGAGCAAGAGAGTCAAATAGTTCACCACGTCGGTCTTCTCCAATAAAGATCGCTTTCCAATGCTCACCGCCTAAATTCTGTGAATGAGTGTTTAGCACAATAAAGATGGGATAGTGATTTACTGCAGGTGGTAAGGTATCGAGTGAATAGACATTATCGAAAGCTTTCAACGTCGCTTCGTCTGCATTACGCTGCACTTTAGTCTTAATATCGTCAGCAGTCAACCAACTCATTAACGATTATACTGAAGAATCACGTCACGATACTTTGTAATTTCAATATTTGAATCGAAGACTGCATAAATTAATACATTGATCGTCTCAGGTAGTGTTCTTTTGAACGTCAAATCCAAACGAATATTATGAGGCACGTTCGCTTGACGATAGGGTGCACTAATATCGCTGTCAGCAGTTAAATCAAATGCATAAATAGTATATCCACTCTTAAACTCTTTCATAGTCAGTCCGTTGGTGTCATCCGTATTGTAAAAGCCAAAAACATCCATAAAATCAACATAACTGCGCATAAATTGATCTGAAGCAAAATCTGGTTTGTAGGGTGGACCAGGATGACTCACACCATTTACACGTAAAGCAATTTCACTTAACTGATTGTGTTTAAAATTGAAAGGATTCTTCTTTATATTACCATTAAATGCATCATTTTCAACCATTGCCACCATGAGGAGCTTCGGTGCTTCCGATGGAAAGAGGCCATCTTTCATGAAACTCTTTTGATCTTTCGGAATTGTAAAGGTGAGAAGCTTTGTATGCTGAATGGGGTAAATGGCATTTTGGCGGTTAAGGCCTTCAGCATGCCCTCTAATGACACTTGGATTCGGTACTACTCGACGAATGTAAAGTGCAATATCTTCCACATGAATTCTAAAATTGTCAACTTTAGCAAATGCATTCAGCGCAAATTCAGGCTTATTCAATGTCAGCTTGAGTCGCATGCTGGTATTACACAGTAAAAACTTTGACTGTCTAAAGAAGTCTAAATTCAGCGGACCATATAGCTGACATACTCTACTATCTTTAATCATAGCAGATCGCTTTACAAAGCCACTGTTTGTTTCAACATCAAATTTTCCTGCTTCATCTCTGTACCATCCCATGGCTTCCATATGACTTTTTTGTGCTGCTGGATGAAACTGTGATACATGATTGAAATATGATTTATAGGGATAATCGCTTTGACCACCTTCCACTTGCTGCTCTCCAATCGTTAGAGAAACATCACGAAGTAATGTAGTCAATGGTAAATTGTTCAGTCCAACTTTATGTGTATCGTCAATAGCAGTTCCATCTGCTTGCTGAATTCTAAACCTCAAATCAAGCATCGCATAACTCAAATCTATGTAGTCATCACTACCACCAGGAATAACAAATTCAATGGGGCCAGCATTCTCAGCTGTTCGAGGATGATAATCTACAATACTTGAACTAAGAATATCTGTCTGTATGGCTTGTTGATCGAACAAACAAAAACCGGAAGTTTTACACTCCATGATTAGAAGTTATAGCAGCGTCGTCGTTTAGCGCCTGATGAATGATTAGAGCCTCTGCGACGTTTGCGTGAATGCCTTTTGACTGAAGATCGCACCTTACCAGCTCCGCGATGTTTCCTCCTTCCTTTATTCATTCGTTTAGGTGATTTCTTTCCTTGAGTAACACCAGCAATGGTCTGCTTCAATGTTTTTAAACCGCGTTCCTTCCCACGATTCAACAAACTGCTCTTAAAACTTCTACCTCTGGAAAGATCACTAGCAACATCACCAGCAAAGCCAACGGCATTACTTAAAACATTTCGTTTCAAAGATCTACCGACATTGGATATGAGAGGTGCTACAACAGATTTCAGTGCACCAAGTATGCTACCTCCACGTTGGCGGCGAGCACCGATGTAAATTTGTCCTCCGCCACTTACATAGGAGGGTCGTGAATAAAATGAGGCAGTTGGATTCATAGCTCAAACCCTAAACATTGTTAGTTACAACTTTGCATGAATCACTGTCGATTACTTAGATGAAAGATGTCGGCACGACGCATCCAAGAGTTCATACTTGAAGGATAACCAGCCCATTTAACAAGACACCATTCTTCACCTTGCCGTTTTTTACATCGAATGATTTTCTCTACCAAATATGTTTCACTTTCAGTGACTACCTCAATCTCATCGCGGTAAAAGCTACCCTCAATTTCTTCATTATCGTAATCTTTCAACTTGTAGGTGGTCGGAGAGTCTTTTTGATTAATCCTTGATACTGTAAATACCTCCTCTGTCCAATTCGGGAGGTACCCTTTAGCAAAAACACTTTTCACTTTTGAGATACGAACTTTATCGCCAATTTTCACATCACTTTTCACATGAGTGCGTTTACGTTGGAATGATTCGCGCACTTTATCTACATTGTCAGCATTTACATCTACTGGTCTGAGTCCAATAGAACGATGGATAGAGTGATTGTAGGCATGGAGTGTATCTTGTAGAACCTTTGTCCAATTTTGTGTCAAGTTGGCAGTAAAATGTCGCCACAAGCGATTTTTTAATGTGCGATTAAAACGTTCAACGAGTGCAGCTTTATAAGCGCTCTTTACACTAAACAACTCAATGTCATGCCTCTCAAATAATCTTGTCACATGCTGATTTTCAAACTCTTTTCCTTGATCACTCTGAATTCTTTTTGGAATGCGACCTTCTCGAAAAATTGTTTGGAATGCTTTTGCTACTCCTTTCCCTTCTTTAGTTTTTAAAGGTTGAGCCCACGCATAACGCGAGAAAATATCAATGACGGTTAAAATAAAATTATTGCCCGAGTTATGTTTTGAAATGGAGGCAACATCGCACAAATCTGCTTGCCACTGTTCATCGATGTCATGAACAATATAATGGCGGGTGCGGTACTTCTTTTTCGCTTGTTTGTGAAGTGTATAGGTAGCCTGACCCTTTAACCATCGTTTCACTTGTGATTGTGGAAGACCGCTCGCTTTTGATAATTTCTTGATAGATGCAAATCCTGCCGGATGTTTTACATCATAATAGATTGACTTCAAACGTTCAGTCGATGACGGCTGACTCTTTTTCCTCCTTCTCATCTTTTTGTTTTCTTGCCTTTCTACATTTACAACAACTGCAGCATTTAGCTTTAGCGGTTTTGCGATCGTGTTCACATTGCTTAGGGGTTTCATTATGAGAGCTGGCGCAGCAAGTGCAAGTGACAACGACATTCACCTCTGGCGGCTCATTACATGGCAAGCAACACATCTGCTTCATATTAATAGTCTGAGAACATGTATTTCCTGGGAGGAGCTGTTTTACGTTTTCCTTTTACCAGTTTTAGTGGCGATGTAGATCTACGTCGAGTTCTTCCTCTTGTTTGCTTAGTGAGTGTGGGAGGGGATGTAGCAGGTGACGCCTTAAACCAATTTGTTGGCATTTTCATCGCCTGAAGCATTGGAGTAGTAGCCACTGTTGAATCAAGTTCTTTCAATGTCTCATTATTTAAAGCAAATTTTGGCACATTATGCTTTTTCAATAGTTTAAGAAAGTATGACCAACCAGGTGGAACATAGCCCTGACGGCGCTTTCTACGTGTCGCATACTGAATCAAGTCTTCATAACGTGAAGCATCAATCACTTTATTTTCATCTGTAATGATTTCTCCTCTATCATTTACATTGAGATGGGGTTCAATACTGTTGAAAAGAGATATGGCATGTGCGCGAGATGCTAAAGGTGTAGCAGTCGATACAGAGTCACGCATCTTATTCTTCAAGTTTTTCAATTGCTCAACAGTTTCCGATTGTAATAATACAGCACGATGTGGATCTTTGATGTGAACATTTTGCTGATAATCTATTTCTTTCCTATACATTTGATTTGCAAGAGGTTGCTTTACTTGCTGCATGGCAGTCAATTGTACATATTCATCCTGAGGAATAACAATCATGCGAGAATAAGAACTCATAGTTTGTAGATAATCATGGGAGTTTTCAAAATATCACTTCGAAATCTAAATTCTTCCGGACACTCTTGCGTAAAGTCAATGAATAAGTAACCGTATGGTTTTTCAGTAGCTGCTTGAAAAATTTCAATTAAGGCTTTTGATCCTCTGGGTGCAACTTGTCGCGCTAAAATTTCAAATTGACTTTTATCTCGCGGATTCTTGAAAATAGCATAATAGTGTGTATTCAGGTTTCGTGTACGAGCTTCTTTTCCATCAGGAAACAAATTTTGTGTAATATAGATGATAAAACACCTTTTATGGTGTGCTGCGCGAGTGAACATATCTGTAACATCTTTTGAATTCTTACTTTCTTTTAATAAATCATCCAATACAACAACATCATTAGACTGAAGTTTATCCACTGGAATAATTCCTTCATGTCGAATAAAGTTGCGACTTTGCAATTCCTGAAACAGCGACGGTTGATAAATACCATAACACCAAATCACTCGATTGATAGGCTCCTTAAACAACTCCCTTCTTTTATCCAATAAATTCAGCGTGAAAACAGTTTTACCTGCATGAGATGGACCTGATACAGTCAGAACTTTATCACATTGAAGTCTGAAATCCATTTTATTACTTTGAGACTCAACATTTGCATAATTAACGCTTAGAGCCAAAGATATTTCCCAATAGGTTGCCCACGGCAGGAGCTATCATTGGAAGTATTGCTGAAAGGAAACCGCCCTTTTGTGTTAGAGTTTTCCTCTTTCTTTGAAGGGCGACTTTAGGATTGGAGATGAAACGCAATTTCGTAGCATATCGCTTAAGTAACTTTCGTTGTTTTGGCGCTAATTTCTTCGTCCTCAACTTCCTCACATGAGAAATAATTTCACAAATGAATTTATCGTTAGCATGTCGTATAGCATTGTATCGCTGATTTGCTTTCATTTCGTCGGAGAGCTTGAATGGCTGAAGAAAACTTTTGACTTTTACGTTTCGTCATTTTACGTTTCGCCATTTTCCGTGTTAGTCTTTGCTAAAACCTATCTTTACCACATTTGCATAGGTACTAACTATTGCGACATAAGTGACACTCGAAATGAGCAATGTCACAGTGGTTACATTGGCAAAGTTGAATGCAATTACGTATGAAACAGCGTTGACAAAAAGCATGCTTACATCTCTTGAAGATGCGCTTTTCATTTCCATCCTTTCGCTTACATACATCGCAACACATAGTTTCACCGTTACTGATGTCTATAGCAAGTCTTTTTGAAGATATGAATTTGCTAGCCTTTTCTAAATAATAGACGCATGTACAGAAGGAATATACTTCGAGAGTGAGCAGACATAGCTCGAAAACCAGTTGTGCTACAATCAAGTACCACTGCATTTTCAATTTTTCTTTATGGAAAGTTGAATGTGAATATCTGAAATCGCTTCAATCACTAGACTGCTACCATGATGGTTAAATGCGTTAAGACGTTCAGCAATTTTTATCATATGTCTTTTAAAAAATTCTTCGGGGTGATCTACCACTTCCATTGAATAAGAAGCAAAATGGAAAGAGCGACTTTCCACCTCTTCCTTTCCAAAATGACTAAACTTAATTTTCGCAACTAATCGCGCCATGACAATGCTATCAGAGAATGTATTCATTAACTCTAGAAATAGAGTGCTAGCATCATCGACCACTGCTTCGATGTCGGTCTCATCTTTATGAAAATTTATCACATAATCTTGAACAGCTCCTTTTAAACTTTGCCTATGAAAACGTAATGTTCCGCAGTCGTTTGAGAAAGACATGATCGCCCTTTAACTAACCCATCCATTGCATGAAAACAACAACTCTTCTCATAGTAACATTTATTGAATAACGGTAACAAGCATGCATTATAAATCAATGGTTTGAAAGAGATAAAATAGATACAGCTGATAACTATCATACAGCGAGCAATGATAACCATACAGGACTTTGGCAGTGTTGAGGTAAGGAGGAAAGAAGCATTGGTTATGAACGTAGCTACTACAACGAACAGACAAAATAGGAACACACAAATCCTTAAAACGTTTCGTGACTTCATGATAATGTTGATTCACTCTACTATCCCAAGGCGGGAGCAAAATATCATCATGATTAGATTGGGAAATACTTCCTCTCCTTACCAGATTATTACAAAAGATGCGTATAACATTGAAAGCAGCTAACCATCGTTTAAAGTCAATAAGAAGAGCACTCTCACAAGAAAAGCCATAGTCTTGCAAATATTTCAGATTAAGTCCATGAATGTGTTTTCTCGCCCATTGATCAACATTGGGATCACAGTTGGCATGTTGATGATAGACACTAACAATCTGATATGTCCAATTGTTCATAGCAATAGCACTGAGCTCCTGTACAGGTTCACCCTCACAATCCATAAAAATGATGATAGAAGCCTAAAACGGAAATTTACACATCTAAGGAAACGTTCTATAACAGATTACAAAATGAAGAATTACATCGATGCTTTTCACGACAAAATACACAAATGATATGATGGCAACGAAGAAGTAAAATGTATCTAATAAGACCACGTCTACGACACTCAAAGCACATAAGCGAATTGTCATAGGGTAGAGTTAGGAAGGACTAGTAATTCTCCTTCTTTGATTTGCGTTTTGATGTAGCATTCTTCTCCGACTTGCGCTTCGTACCACTGCTGTTAAGGATTTGATCAATTATGTCGTCCACGTTGGGTGGTTTCGGAATATATAAAATGGATTCCATATGCATGGAGAGAGAGGCTAGTTTATTATCCTTGTGTCGACCATAATATAGCCCATTCACTTTGAAAAGGATATCCCAAGTACCTTCTCCGAGCTCATCACATCTGATGGGTATTGAATGATCTCCATCCTTCTTATAGTAAGTACACCAATGTGATACCGGTAGGCAAATGTGATTACCATCCCAAATCTTTCTATAGGGAGTATCCTTGTCATCTCTCGCCTTCCACTCTTGAGCAAGAGGAGTAGGAATGTCCATATTTAATGTCACGTACTCCTCAATAATATCAAGTTGGTGGCGAATGTACGGACTCACGGGGATCAGTATGTAGTCCCCATACGATTGTGCATTATCTTGACATCCG